>JAKWBO010000948.1:0-22840 GCA_034336685.1 Luscinia luscinia
GGCGGACACCAGGTCTACCCCTTGCTGGGAATACTGCACATATTCAATGCATTAAGCGGAAATGCAGGCGACACCAGGTCTACCCTTAAGCGGGAATGCAGGCGGACAACAGGTCTACCCTTCAGCGGAATGCCGCGGAACACAGGCCCACTTAAGTGGGAATGCAGGCGGACACCAGGTCTACCCCTTGCTGGGAATGTCGGCACGACAGCAGGTCTACCCATTAAGCGGGAATGCAGGCGGACACCAGGTCTACCCCTTAAGCTGGAATGCAGGCGGACAACAGGTCTACCCCTTCAGCTGGAATGCCGGCGGAACACAGGTCTACCCCTTGACCGGGAATGCCGCCGACACCAGGTCTACCCCTTAAGCGGGAATGCCGGGCGGACAACAGGTCTACCCCTTGCTGGGAATGCCGGCGGATCACCAGGTCTACTCCTTAGGCGGGAATTCAGGCGGACACCAGGTCTACCCCTTAATGGGGAATGCAGGCGGACAACAGGTCTACCCCCTTAAGCCGGAATGCCGGGCGGACACCAGGTCTACCCCTTAAGAGGGATTGCAGGCGGACACCAGGCCTACCCCTTAAGCGGGAATGCCGGCGGACACCAGGTCTACCCCTTAATCGGGAAGGCATGCGGACCACTGAGGTCTACCCCTTAATCGGGAATGCCGGCGGACACCAGGTCTACCCCTTAAGCGGAATGCAGGCGGACACCAGGTCTACCCCTTTCCGGGAATGCAGGCGGACACCAGGTCTACCCTTAATCGGAAGGCCGGCGGACACCAGGTCTACCCCTTCTCGGGAATGCCGGGCGGACACCTAGGTCTACCCCCTTAATCGGGAATGCCGGGCGACACTCAGGTCTACCTTTGATCGAATGCCGGCGGACACCAGGGCTACCCCTAATCGGGAATGCCGGGCGGACACCAGGTCTAACCCTTCAAGCGGGAATGCAGGCGGACACCAGGTCTACCCTTTAATCGGGAATGCCGGGCGGACACCAGGTCTACCCCTTAATCGGGGAATGCCGGCGGACACCAGGTCTAACCCTTGGCGGGAATGCAGGCGGACACTCAGGTCTACCTCTTAAAGCGGGAATGCCGGCGGACACCAGGTCTACCCCTTAATCGGGAATGCCGGAGGACAACAGGTCTACTTCCTTAGCGGGAATGCCGGCGGACACCAGGTCTACCCTTAATCGGGAATGCCGCGGACACCAGGTCTACCCCTTAATCGGGAATGCCGCAGACACCAGGTCTACCACTTAAGCGGGAATGCAGGCGGACACCAGGTCTACCCCTTCAGCTGGAAATGCCGGCGGACTACAGGTCTACCCCTTAAGCGGGAATGCCGGACACCAGGTCTACCCTTAGCGGGAATGCCGAGCGGACACCAGGTCTACCCCTTAAGCGGGAATGCCGGCGGACACCAGGTCTACCCCTTGATCGGGAATGCAGGCGGACAACAGGTCTACACCCTTGCCGGGAATGCCGGCGGACACTCAGGTCTACCCTTAATCGGGAATGCCGGCGGACACCAGGTCTCACCCCTTAAGCGGGAATGCCGGCGGACACCAGGTCTACCCCTTAAGCGGGAATGCAGGCGGACATCAGGTCTACTCACTTAAGCGGGAATGCCGGCGGACACCAGGTCTACCCCTTCAGTCGGGGAATGCCAGGGACACCAGGTCTACCCCTTAAGCGGGAATGCCGGCGGACACCAGGTCTACCCTTAATGCGGAATGCAGGCGGACACCAGGTCTACCCCTAAGCGGAATGCAGGCGGACACCAGGTCTACCCCTTAATCAGGAATGCCGGCGGACACCAGGTCTACCCTTTAAGCGGGAATGGCACGGACACCAGGTCTACCCCTTTAAGCGGAGACACAGGCCGCACAACCAGGTCTACCACTTAAGCCGGGAATGCCGGCGGACACCAGGTCTACCCCTTAATCGGGAAGTGCCGGCAGTGATCACCAGGTCTACCCCTTAATCGGGAATGCCAGGCGGACACCAGGTCTACCCTTAATCGGGAATGCCGGCGGACACCAGGTCTACCCCTAAGCCCGGGAATGCAGGCGGACACCAGGTCTACCCCTTAATCGGGAATGCCGGCGACACCAGGTCTACCCCTTCATGCGGAATGCCGGCGCGACACCAGGTCTACCCCTTAATCGGGAATGCAGGCGGACACCAGGTCTCACCTCTTAAGCGGGAATGCCAGGCGGACACCAGGTCTACCCCTTATCGGGAATGCCGGCAGACACCAGGTCTACCCCTTAATCGGGAATGCCGGCGGACACCAGGTCTACCCCTTCAGCGGGAATGCAGGCGGACAACAGGTCTACCCTTCAGCGGGAATGCCGGGCGGACACCAGGTCTACCCCTTAAGCCGGAATGCCAGGCGGACACCAGGTCTACCCCTTAAGCGGAATGCCGGGCGGACAACAGGTCTACCCTTAAGCCGGAATGCCGGCGGACACCAGGTCTACCCCTTAATCGGGAATGCAGGCGACAACAGGTCTACCCCTTAAGCGGGAATGCCGGCGGACACCAGGTCTACCCCTTAATCGGGAATGCAGGCGGACATCAGGTCTACCCTTAGCCGGGAATGCATGGCGGACACCAGGTCTACCCCTTAAGTGGGAATGCCGGCGGACACCAGGTCTACCCCTTAGTCGGGAATGCCTGCGGACACCAGGTCTACCCCTTAAGCGGGAATGCATGCGGACACCAGGTCTACCCCTTAAGCGGGAAGGCCGGGCGGACTCCAGGTCTACCCCTTAGCTGGAATGCAGGCGGACACCAGGTCTACCCCTTAGCGGGAATGCCGGGCGGACACCAGGTTTATCCCTTCTCGGGAATGCAGGCGACATCAGGTCTACCCCTTAAGCCGGGAATGCATGCGACACCAGGACTACCCCTTAAGCTGGAATGCCGGCGGACACCAGGTCTACCCCTTGCTGGAATGCATGCGGACACCAGGTCTACCCCTTAAGCTGGGAATGCAGGCGGACACCAGGTCTACCCCTTATCGGGAAGGCCGGCGAACACCAGGTCTACCCCTTTCTCGGGAATGTCGGCGGACACCAGGTCTACCCTTAATCGGGAATGCAGGCGGACATCAGGTCTACCCTTAAGCGGGAATGCATGCGGACACCAGGTCTACCCCTTATCGGGAAGGCCGGGCGGACACCAGGTCTACCCCTTCTCGGGAATGCCGGCAGACACCAGGTCTACCCCTTAATCGGGAATGCCGGCGGACACCAGGTCTACCCCTTAAGCTGGAAGGTCGGCGGACACCAGGTCTACCCCTTCTCGGGAATGACGGGCGGACACCAGGTCTACCCCTTAAGCGGGAATGCATGCGGACACCAGGTCTACCCCTTAAGCCGGGAATGCCGGCGGACAACAGGTCTACCCATTAAGCTGGAATGCAGGCGGACACCAGGTCTACCACTTAAGCGGGAATGCAGGCGGACAACAGGTCTACCCCTTCAGCGGGAATGCCGGCGGAACACAGGTCTACCCTTTAAGCGGGAATGCCGGGCGGACACCAGGTCTACCCCTTAGCGGGAATGCCGGCGGACAACAGGTCTACCCCTTAAGCGGGAATGCCGGGCGGACACCAGGTCTACCCCTTAATCGGGAATGCAGGCGGACAACAGGTCTACCCCTTAAGCTGGAATGCCGGCGGACACCAGGTCTCACCCTTGATCGGGAATGCATGCGGACACCACGTCTACCCCTTAAGCTGGAATGCCGGCGGACACTCAGGTCTACCCCTTAAGCTGGATTGCAGGCGGACACCAGGTCTACCCCTTAAGCGGGAATGCATGCGGACAACAGGTCTACCCCTTAAGTGGGAATGCCACCGACACCACGGTCTACCCCTTAAGCGGGAATGCCGGGCGACACCAGGTCTACCCCTTAAGCGGGAATGCATGCGGACACCAGGTCTACCCCTTAAGCTGGAATGCCGGCGGACACCAGGTATACCCCTTATCGAAAAGGCCGGCGGACACCAGGTCTACCCCTTTCGGAATGCCGGCAGACACCAGGTCTACCCCTTAATCGGGAATGCCGGCGGACACCAGGTCTACCCCTTAAGCTGGAAGGCCGGCGGACACCAGGTCTACCCCTTAAGCCGGAAAGCATGCTAACACCAGGTCTACCCCTTAATCGGGAATGCCGGCGCACAACAGGTCTACACCTTATCGGGAAGGCCGGCGGACACCAGGTCTACCCCTTCTCGGGAATGCCGGGCGAACACCAGGTCTACCCCTTAATCGGGAATGCAGGCGGACATCAGGTCTACCCCTTAAGCTGGAATGCATGCGGACACCAGGTCTACCCCTTATCGGGGAAGGCCGGCGGACACCAGGTCTACCCCTTAAGCATGAATGCCGGCGGACACTCAGGTCTACCCGCTAAGCGGAAGGCCGGCGGACACCAGGTCTACCCCTTAAGCGGGAAGGCCGGCGGACACCAGGTCTACCCCTTCTCGGAATGACGGCGGACACCAGGTCTACCCCTTAAGTGGGAATGCATGCGGACACCAGGTCTACCCCTTAAGCTGGAATGCCGGCAGACAACAGGTCTACCCATTGCCGGAATGCAGGCGGACACCAGGTCTACCCCTTAAGCTGGAATGCAGGCGGACAACAGGTCTACCCCTTCAGCGGGAATGCCGGGCGGAACACAGGTCTACCCCTTAAGCGGGAATGCCGGCCGACACCAGGTCTACCCCTTAAGCGGGAATGCCGGGCGGACAACAGGTCTACCCCCTTAGCCGGGAATGCCGGCGGACACCAGGTCTACCCATTAAGCGGGAATGCCGGGCGGACACCAGGTCTACCCCTTAATGGGGAATGCAGGCGGACAACAGGTCTACCCCTTAAGCCGGAATGCCGGGCGGACACCAGGTCTACCCCTTAAGAGGGATTGCAGGCGGACACCAGGTCTACCCCTTAAGCCGGAATGCCGGGCGGACACCAGGTCTACCCCTTAATCGGGAAGGCATGCGACAACAGGTCTACCCCTTAATCGGGAATGCCGGCGGACACCAGGTCTACCCTTAAGCTGGAATGCCAGGCGGACACCAGGTCTACCCCTTCTTGAGGGAATGCAGGCGGACACCAGGTCTACCCCTTAATCGGGAAGGCCGGCGGACACCAGGTCTACTCCTTTCGGGAATGCCGGCAGACACCAGGTCTACCCCTTAATCGGGAATGCCGGGCGGACACCAGGTCTACCCTTAATCGGAATGCCGGCGGACACCAGGGCTACCCTTAATCGGGAATGCCGGGCGGACACCAGGTCTAACCCTTAAGCTGGGAATGCAGGCGGACACCAGGTCTACCCCTTAATCGGAATGCCGGGCGGACACCAGGTCTACCCCTTAATCGGGAATGCCGGGCGACACCAGGTCTAACCCCTTGCCGGGAATGCAGGCGGACACCAGGTCTACCTCTTGCGGGAATGCCGGCGGACACCAGGTCTACCCCTTAATCGGGAATGCAGGCGGACAACAGGTCTACCCCTTGCTGGAATGCCGGGCGGACACCAGGTCTACCCTTTCGGGAATGCCGGCAGACACCAGGTCTACCCCTTAATCGGGAATGCCGGCAGACACCAGGTCTACCACTTGCCGGAATGCAGGCGGACAACAGGTCTACCCCTTCAGCGGGAATGCCGGGCGGAACACAGGTCTACCCCTTAAGCTCGGAATGCCGTGGACACCAGGTCTACCCTTAAGCCGGAATGCCATGCGGACAACAGGTCTACCCCTTAAGCGGAATGCCGGCGGACAACCAGGTCTACCCCTTAATCGGGAATGCAGGCGGACAACAGGTCTACCCTTTGCCGGAATGCCGGGCGGACACCAGGTCTACCCCTTAATCGGAATGCAGGCGGACACCAGGTCTACCCCTTAAGCTGGAATGCCGGGCGGACACCAGGTCTACCCCTTCTCGGGGAATGCAGGCGGACATCAGGTCTACCCCTTCAGCGGGAATGCCGGGCGGACACCAGGTCTACCCCTTCAGCGGGAATGCCGAGCGGACACCAGGTCTAACCCTTTAAGCGGGAAGGCCGGGCGGACAACAGGTCTACCCTTAGCGGGAATGCAGGCCGACACTCAGGTCTACCCTTAAGCTGGAATGCCGGGCGGACACCAGGTCTACCCCTTAATCGGGAAGGCCGGCGGACACTCAGGTCTACCCCCTTAATCGGGAATGCAGGCGGACATCAGGTCTACCCCTTTAAGCGGAATGCCGCGAACCAGGTCTAAACTCCTCGGAATGCCGTGCAGACACCAGGTCTACCCCTTAATCGGGAATGCAGGCGGACACCAGGTCTACCCCTTAATCGGGAATGCCAGGCAGACACCAGGTCTACCCCTTAATCGGGAATGCCGGCGGACACCAGGTCTACCCCTTAAGCCGGAATGCAGGCGGACACCAGGTCTACCCTTAATCGGGAATGCCGGGCGGACACCAGGTCTACTTCCCTTAATCGGGAATGCCGGCGGACACCAGGTCTACCCTTAAGCGGGAATGCATGCGGACACCAGGTCTACCCCTTAAGCGGGAATGCCGGTGGACACCAGGTCTACCCCTTAATCGGGAATGCAGGCGGACAACAGGTCTACCCCTTAGCGGGAATGCCGGCGGACACCAGGTCTACCCCTTCTCGGGAATGCCGGCGGACACCAGGTCTACCCCTTAATCGGGAATGCCGGCGAGACACCAGGTCTACCACTTTAAGCGGGAATGCAGGCGGACAACAGGTCTACCCTTCAGCGGGAATGCCGGCGGACACACAGGTCTACCCCTTAGCTGGAATGCCATGCGGACACCAGGTCTACCCTTAGCGGGAATGCCGGGCGGACAACAGGTCTACCCCTTAAGCGGGAATGCCGGCGGACACCAGGTCTACCCCTTAATCGGAATGCCGGCGGACAACAGGTCTACCCCTTAAGCGGGAATGCCGGCGGACACCAGGTCTACCCCTTAATCGGGAATGCAGGCGGACATCAGGTCTACTCCCTTAAGCCGGGAATGCATGCGGACACCAGGTCTACCCCTTAAGCGGGAATGCAGGCGGACACCAGGTCTACCCCTTAAGTCGGGAATGCCGCGCGGACACCAGGTCTACCCCTTAAGCTGGAATGCATGCGGACACCAGGTCTACCCCCTTAAGCGGGAAGGCCGCGTGGACTCCAGGTCTACCCCTTAAGCGGGAATGCGAAGCGGACACCAGGTCTACCCTTAAGCGGGAATGCCGGGCGGACACCAGGTTTATCCCTTTCTGGGAATGCAGGCGGACATCAGGTCTACCCCTTAAGCGGGAATGCATGCGACACCAGGACTACCCCTTAAGCGGGAATGCCGGCGGACACCAGGTCTACCCCTTAAGCGGGAATGCATGCGGACACCAGGTCTACCCCTTAAGCTGGAATGCAGGCGGACACCAGGTCTACCCCTTATCGGGAAGGCCGGGCGAACAGCAGGTCTACCCCTTTTCGGAATGTCGGCGGACACCAGGTCTACCCCTTAATCGGGAATGCAGGCGGACATCAGGTCTACCCCTTAAGCGGGAATGCATGCGGACACCAGGTCTACCCCTTATCGGGAAGGCCGGGCGGACACCTCTTTCGAATGCCGGCAGACACCAGGTCTACCCCTTAATCGGGAATGCCGGGCGGACACCAGGTCTACCCCCTTAAGCTGGAAGGCCGGCGGACACCAGGTCTACCCCTTCTCGGGAATGACGGCGGACACCAGGTCTACCCCTTAAGCTGGAATGCATGCGGACACCAGGTCTACCCCTTAAGCCGGAATGCCGGTGGACAACAGGTCTACCCATTAGCGGGAATGCAGGCGGACACCAGGTCTACCACTTAAGCGGGAATGCAGGCGGACAACAGGTCTACTCCTTCAGCGGGAATGCCGGCGAACACAGGTCTACCCCTTAAGCGGGAATGCCGGGCGGACACCAGGTCTACCCCTTAGCGGGAATGCCGGGCGGACAACAGGTCTACCCCTTAAGCTGGAATGCCGGGCGGACACCAGGTCTACCCCTTAATCGGAATGCAGGCGGACAACAGGTCTACCCCTTAAGCCGGAATGCCGGGCGGACACCAGGTCTACTCCCCTTAATCGGGAATGCAGGCGGACACCAGGTCTACCCCTTCAGCGGGAATGCCGGGCGGACACCAGGTCTACCCCTTAAGCGGGATAGCAGGCGGACACCAGGTCTACCCCTTAAGCGGGAATGCATGCGGACAACAGGTCTACCCCTTAAGTGGGAATGCCGCCGACACCAGGTCTACCCCTTAATCGGGAATGCCGGCGGACACCAGGTCTACCCCTTAAGCCGGAATGCATGCGGACACCAGGTCTACCCCTTAAGCGGGAATGCCGGGCGGACACCAGGTATACCCCTTATCGAAAAAGCCAGCGGACACCAGGTCTACCCCTTTCGGGAATGCCGGCAGACACCAGGTCTACCCCTTAATCGGGAATGCCGGCGGACACCAGGTCTACCCCTTAAGCGGGAAGGCCGGCGGACACCAGGTCTACCCCTTAAGCGGGAAAGCATGCTAACACCAGGTCTACCCCTTAATCGGGAATGCCGTGCGTACAACAGGTCTACACCTTATCGGGAAGGCCGGCGGACACCAGGTCTACCCTTTCTCCGGGAATGCCGGGCGAACACCAGGTCTACCCCTTAATCGGGAATGCAGGCGGACATCAGGTCTACCCCTTGCCGGAATGCATGCGGACACCAGGTCTACCCCTTATCGGGAAGGCCGGCGGACACCAGGTCTACCCCTTAAGCATGAATGCCGGCGGACACCAGGTCTACCCGTTAAGCTGGAAGGCCGGCGGACACCAGGTCTACCCCTTAAGCGGGAAGGCCGGCGGACACCAGGTCTACCCCTTCTCGGGAATGACGGCGGACACCAGGTCTACCCCTTAAGTGGGAATGCATGCGGACACCAGGTCTACCCCTTAAGCTGGAATGCCGGCAGACAACAGGTCTACCCATTAAGCGGGAATGCAGGCGGACACCAGGTCTACCCCTTAAGCGGGAATGCAGGCGGACAACAGGTCTACCCCTTCAGCGGGAATGCCGGGCGGAACACAGGTCTACCCCTTAAGCGGGAATGCCGGCCGACACCAGGTCTACCCCTTAAGCGGGAATGCCGGCGGACAACAGGTCTACCCCTTAGCGGGAATGCCGGCGGACACCAGGTCTACCCCTTAAGCGGGAATGCCGGGCGGACACCAGGTCTACCCCTTAATGGGGAATGCAGGCGGACAACAGGTCTACCCCTTAAGCGGGAATGCCGGGCGGACACCAGGTCTACCCCTTAAGAGGGATTGCAGGCGGACACCAGGTCTACCCCTTAAGCGGGAATGCCGGCGGACACCAGGTCTACCCCTTAATCGGGAATGCATGCGGACAACAGGTCTACCCCTTAATCGGGAATGCCGGCGGACACCAGGTCTACCCCTTAAGCGGGAATGCCGGCGGACACCAGGTCTACCCCTTTCTCGGGAATGCAGGCGGACACCAGGTCTACCCCTTAATCGGGAAGGCCGGCGGACACCAGGTCTACCCTTTGTCGGGAATGCCGGCAGACACCAGGTCTACCCCTTAATCGGGAATGCCGGCGGACACCAGGTCTACCCCTTAATCGGGAATGCCGGCGGACACCAGGTCTAACCCTTAAGCGGGAATGCAGGCGGACACCAGGTCTACCCCTTAGCGGGAATGCCGGGCGGACACCAGGTCTACCCCTTAATCGGGAATGCAGGCGGACAACAGGTCTACCCTTAAGCGGGAATGCCGGCGGACACCAGGTCTACCCTTTCTCGGGAATGCCGGCGGACACCAGGTCTACCCCTTAATCGGGAATGCCGGCGGACACCAGGTCTACCCCTTAAGCGGGAATGCCGGCGGACACCAGGTCTACCCCTTAATCGGGAATGCATGCGGACACCAGGTCTACCCCTTTCTCGGGAATGCCGGTGGACACCAGGTCTACCCTTAGCCGGAATGCCGGCGGACACCAGGTCTACCCCTTCTCGGGAAAGCAGGCGGACACCAGGTCTACCCCTTAAGCGGGAATGCAGGGCGGACAACAGGTCTACCCCTTAAGCTGGAATGCCGGCGGACACCAGGTCTACCCCTTAGCGGGAATGCATGCGGACACCAGGTCTACCCCTTAAGCGGGAATGCCGGGCGGACAACAGGTCTACCCATTAAGCGGGAATGCAGGCGGACACCAGGTCTACCCCTTCTCGGGAATGCAGGCGGACAACAGGTCTACCCCTTAAGCGGGAATGCAGGCGGACACCAGGTCTACCCCTTAGCGGGAATGCCGGCGGACACCAGGTCTACCCCTTTCTCGGGAATGCAGGCGGACATCAGGTCTACCCCTTCAGCGGGAATGCAGGCGGACACCAGGTCTACCCCTTCAGCGGGAATGCCGGCGGACACCAGGTCTACCCCTTAAGCGGGAATGCCGGCGGACAACAGGTCTACCCCTTGCTGGAATGCAGGCCGACACCAGGTCTACCCCTTAAGCGGGAATGCCGGCGGACACCAGGTCTACCCCTTAATCGGGAAGGCCGGCGGACACCAGGTCTACCCCTTAATCGGGAATGCAGGCGGACATCAGGTCTATCCCTTAAGCGGGAATGCCGCCGTACACCAGGTCTACCCCTTAATCGGGAATGCAGGCGGACACCAGGTCTACCCCTTAAGCGGGAATGCCGCCGTACACCAGGTGTACCCCTTAATCGGGAATGCAGGCGGACAACAGGTCTACCCCTTAAGCGGGAATGCATGCGGACACCAGGTCTACCCCTTAAGCGGGAATGCCGGCGGACACCAGGTCTACCCCTTAATCGGGAATGCCTGCGGACACCAGGTCTACCCCTTTAGCGGGAATGCATGCGGACACCAGGTCTACCCTTTCTCGGGAATGCAGGCGGACACCAGGTCTACCCCTTCAGCGGGAATGCCGGCAGACACCAGGTCTACTCCTTCAGCGGGAATGCCGGCGGACACCAGGTCTACCCCTTAAGCGGGAAGGCCGGCGGACACCAGGTCTACCCCTTAAGCGGGAATGCAGGCGGACACCAGGTCTACCCCTTAAGCGGGAATGCCGGCGGACACCAGGTTTACCCCTTTCTCGGGAATGCAGGCGGACATCAGGTCTACCCCTTAAGCGGGAATGCATGCGGACACCAGGACTACCCCTTAAGCGGGAATGCCGGGCGGACACCAGGTCTACCCCTTAAGCCGGGAATGCATGCGGACACCAGGTCTACCCCTTAAGCGGGAATGCAGGCGGACACCAGGTCTACCCCTTATCGGGAAGGCCGGCGGACACCAGGTCTACCCCTTTTCGGGAATGTCGGCGGACACCAGGTCTACCCCTTAATCGGGAATGCAGGCGGACATCAGGTCTACCCCTTAAGCGAGAATGCATGCGGACACCAGGTCTACCCCTTATCGGGAAGGCCGGCGGACAACAGGTCTACCCCTTCTCGGGAATGTCGGCAGACACCAGGTCTACCCCTTAATCGGGAATGCCGGGCGGACACCAGGTCTACCCCTTAGCGGGAAGGTCAGGCGGACACCAGGTCTACCCCTTTCTCGGGAATCACGGCGAACACCAGGTCTACCCCTTAAGTGGGAATGCATGCGGACACCAGGTCTACCCCTTAAGCGGGAATGCCGGCGGACAACAGGTCTACCCATTAAGCGGGAATGCAGGCGGACACCAGGTCTACCCTTAAGCGGGAATGCAGGCGGACACCAGGTCTACCCCTTCAGCGGGAATGCCGGAGGAACACAGGTCTACCCCTTAAGCGTGGAATGCCGGCGGACACCAGGTCTACCCCTTGCTGGAATGCAGGCGGACACCAGGTCTACCCCTTAAGCGTGAATGCCGGCGGACAACAGGTCTACCCTTAAGCAAGAATGCCGGCGAACACCAGGTCTACCCCTTAATCGGGAATGCAGGCGGACACCAGGTCTACCCCTTAAGCGGGAATGCCGGCGGACACCAGGTCTACCCCTTAATCGAGAATGCAGGCGGACAACAGGTCTACCCCTTAAGCGGAATGCCGCGGACACCAGGTCTACCCCTTAAGCCGGGATTGCAGGCGGACACAAGGTCTACCCCTTAAGCTGGAATGCAGGCGGACACCAGGTCTACCCTTTAATCAAGAATGCATGCGGACACCAGGTCTACCCCTTAATCGGGAATGCCGCCGTACACCAGGTCTACCCCTTAAGCGGGAATGCCGGCGGACACCAGGTCTACCCCTTAAGCGGGAATGCCGGCGGACACCAGGTCTACCCCTTAAGCGGGAATGCATGCGGACACCAGGTCTACCCCTTAAGTGGGAATGCCGGCGGACACCAGGTCTACCCTCAATCGGGAATGCCTGCGGACACCAGGTCTACCCCTTTAGCGGGAATGCATGCGGACACCAGGTCTACCCCTTTCTCGGGAATGCAGGCGGACAACAGGTCTACCCCTTCAGCGGGAATGCCGGCGGACACCAGGTCTACCCCTTCAGCGGGAATGCCGGCGGACACCAGGTCTACCCTTAAGCGGGAATGCCGGGCGGACACCAGGTCTACCCCTTAATCGGGAATGCAGGCGGACACCAGGTCTACCCCTTATCGGGAAGGCCGGCGGAAACCAGGTCTACCCTTTCTCGGGAATGCCGGCGGATACCAGGTCTACCCCTTAATCGGGAATGCAGGCGGACATCAGGTCTACCCCTTAAGCGGGAATGCATGCGGACACCAGGTCTACCGCTTATCGGGAAGGCCGGCGGACACCAGGTCTACCCCTTCTCGGGAATGCCGCCAGACACCAGGACTACCCCTTAATCGGGAATGCCGGCGGACACCAGGTCTACCCCTTAAGCGGGAAGGCCGGCGGACACCAGGTCTACCCCTTCTCGGGAATGACGGCGGACACCAGGTCTACCCCTTAAGTGGGAATGCATGCGGACACCAGGTCTACCCCTTTCAGGGAATGCCGGGCGGACACCAGGTCTACCCCTTAAGCGGGAATGCAGGCGGACACCAGGTCTACCCCTTAAGCCGGAATGCAGGCGGACAACAGGTCTACCCTTTCAGCGGGAATGCCGGCAGAACACAGGTCTACCCCTTAAGCCGGAATGCCGGCGGACACCAGGTCTACCCCTTAAGCGGGAATGCAGGCGGACACCAGGTCTACCCCTTAAGCGGAATGCCGGCGGACAACAGGTCTACCCCTTAAGCGGGAATGCCGGGCGGACACCAGGTCTACCCCTTAATCGGGAATGCAGGCGGACACCAGGTCTACCCATTAAGCGGGAATGCAGGCGGACACCAGGTCTACCCCTTAAGCGGGAATGCAGGCGGACAACAGGTCTACCCCTTAATCGGGAATGCCGGGCGAACACAGGTCTACCCCTTAAGCGGGAATGCCGGCGGACACCAGGTCTACCCCTTAAGCGGGAATGCATGCGGACACCAGGTCTACCCCTTAATCGGGAATGCCGGCAGACACCAGGTCTACCCCTTATCGGGAAGGCCGGCAGACACCAGGTCTACCCCTTTCGGGAATGCCGGCAGACACCAGGTCTACCCCTTAATCGGGAATGCCGGGCGGACACCAGGTCTACCCCTTAAGCTGGAAGGCCGGCGGACACCAGGTCTACCCCTTAAGCGGGAATGCAGGCGGACACCAGGTCTACCCCTTCAGCGGGAATGCCGGCGGACACCAGGTCTACCCCTTAATCGGGAATGCAGGCGGACAACAGGTCTACCCCTTCTCGGGAATGTCGGCGGTCACCAGGTCTACCCCTTAAGCCGGGAATGCATGCGGACACCAGGTCTACCCCCTTAAGCCGGAATGCCGGGCGGACACCAGGTCTACCCCTTAATCGGGAAGGCCAGCGGACACCAGGTCTGCCCCTTAATCGGGAAGGCCGGCGGACACCAGGTCTACCCCTTAAGCGGGAATGCCGGCGGACACCAGGTCTACCCCTTTCGGGAATGCCGAGCGGACACCAGGTCTACCCCTTTCTCGGGAAAGCAGGCGGACACCAGGTCTACCCCTTAAGCGGGAATGCCGGGCGGACACCAGGTCTACCCCTTTCTCGGGAATGCCGGCGGACACTAGGTCTACCCCTTAAGCGGGAATGCATGCGGACACCAGGTCTACCCCTTAAGCCGGAATGCCGGGCGGACAACAGGTCTACCCCTTAAGCCGGAATGCATGCGGACACCAGGTCTACCCCTTAAGCGGGAAATGCAGGCGGACAACAGGTCTACCCCTTTCGCGGGAATGCCGGCGGACACCAGGTCTACCCCCTTAGCGGGAATGCATGCGGACACCAGGTCTACCCCTTAAGCGGGAATGCCGGCGGACAACAGGTCTACCCTTAAGCCGGAATGCATGCGGACACCAGGTCTACCCCTTAAGCGGGAATGCAGGCGGACAACAGGTCTACCCCTTCAGCGGGAATGCCGGCGGACAACAGGTCTACCCCTTAAGCGGGAATGCATGCGGACACCAGGTCTACCCCTTAAGCGGGAATGCCGGGCGGACAACAGGTCTACCCCTTAATCGGGAATGCATGCGGACACCAGGTCTACCCCTTAATCGGGAATGCCGCCGTACACCAGGTCTACCCCTTTCTCGGAATGCAGACGGACACCAGGTCTACCCCTTAAGCGGGAATGCATGCGGACACCAGGTCTACCCCTCAATCGGGAATGCATGCGGACAACAGGTCTACTCCTTAATCGGGAATGCCGCCGTACACCAGGTCTACCCTTTCTCGGGAATGCAGGCGGACAACAGGTCTACCCCCTTAAGCGGGAATGCCGGCAGACACCAGGTCTACCCCTTTAATCGGGAAGGCCGGGCGGACACCAGGTCTACCCCTTAAGCGGGAATGCCGGCGGACACCAGGTCTACCCCTTTCCGGGAATGCAGGCGGACACCAGGTCTACCCCTTAAGCGGGAATGCCGGCGGACACCAGGTCTACCCCTTAAGCGGGAATGCCGCCGGACACCAGGTCTACACCTTATCGGGAAGGCCGGGCGGACAACAGGTCTACCCCTTAAGCGGGAATGCATGCGGACACCAGGTCTACCCCTTAAGCGGGAATGCCGGCGGACACCAGGTCTACCCCTTATCGGGAAGGCCGGGCGGACACCAGGTCTACCCCTTTAGCGGGAATGCCGGCGGACACCAGGTCTACCCCTTAATCGGGAATGCCGGGCGGACACCAGGTCTACCCCTTCAGCGGGAAGGCCGGCGGACACCAGGTCTAACCCTTAAGCGGGAATGCAGGCGGACACCAGGTCTACCCCTTAATCGGGAATGCAGGCGGACAACAGGTCTACCCCTTAAGCGGGAATGCCGGGCGGACACCAGGCTCTACCCCTTAAGCCGGGAATGCCGGGCGGACACCAGGTCTACCCCTTAAGCTGGAATGCCGGCGGACACCAGGTCTACCCCTTCATCGGAAGGCCGGCGGACACCAGGTCTACCCCCTTAAGTGGGAATGCCGGGCGGACACCAGGTCTACCCCTTTAATCGGGAAGGCCGGCGGACACCAGGTCTACCCTTTCTCGGGAATGCCGGTGGACACCAGGTCTACCCCTTAAGCGGGAATGCCGGCGGACACCAGGTCTACCCCTTTCTCGGAAAGCAGGCGGACACCAGGTCTACCCCTTTCGGGAATGCCGGCGGACACCAGGTCTACCCCTATCTCGGGAATGCCGGCGGACACCAGGTCTACCCCCTTAAGCGGGAATGCATGCGGACACCAGGTCTACCCCTTAAGCTGGGAATGCCGGGCGGACAACAGGTCTACCCCTTAAGCTGGGAATGCCGGCGGACACCAGGTCTACCCCTTAAGCCGGAATGCAGGCGGACAACAGGTCTACCCCTTCAGCGGGAATGCCGGCGGACAACAGGTCTACCCCTTAAGCGGGAATGCCGGGCGGACACCAGGTCTACCCCTTGCCGGGAATGCAGGCGGACAACCGGTCTACCCCTTAAGCGGGAATGCAGGCGGACACCAGGTCTACCCCTTAAGCGGGAATGCCGGCGGACACCAGGTCTACCCCTTCTCGGGAATGCCGGCGGACACCAGGTCTACCCCTTAAGCAAGAATGCCGGCGAACACCAGGTCTACCCTTAATCGGAATGCAGGCGGACACCAGGTCTACCCCTTAAGCGGGAATGCCGGGCGGACACCAGGTCTACCCCTTAATCGAGAATGCAGGCGGACAACAGGTCTACCCCTTAAGCGGGAATGCCGGCGGACACCAGGTCTACCCCTTAAGCGGGATTGCAGGCGGACACAAGGTCTACCCCTTAGCGGGAATGCAGGCGGACACCAGGTCTACCCTTAAGCGGGAATGCATCGCCGGACACCAGGTCTACCCCTTAAGCGGGAATGCCGGGCGGACACCAGGTCTACCCCTTAAGCGGGAATGCCGGCGGACACCAGGGTCTACCCCTTAAGCGGGAATGCCGGGCGGACACCAGGTCTACCCCTTAAGCGGGAATGCATGCGGACACCAGGTCTACCCCTTAAGTGGGAATGCCGGCCGGACACCAGGTCTACCCCTCAATCCGGGAATGCCTGCGGACACCAGGTCTACCCCTTAAGCGGGAATGCATGCGGACACCAGGTCTACCCCTTTCACGGGAATGCAGGCGGACAACAGGTCTACCCCTTCAGCGGGAATGCCGGCGGACACCCAGGTCTACCCCTTCAGCCGGGAATGCCGGCGGACACCAGGTCTACCCCTTAAGCGGGAATGCCGGCGGACACCAGGTCTACCCCTTAAGCGGGAATGCAGGCGGACACCAGGTCTACCCCTTATCGGGAAGGCCGGGCGGAAACCAGGTCTACCCCTTTCCGGGAATGCCGGTCGGATACCAGGTCTACCCCTTAATCGGGAATGCAGGCGGACATCAGGTCTACCCCTTAGCGGGAATGCATGCGGACACCAGGTCTACCGCTTATCGGGAAGGCCGGCGGACACCAGGTCTGCCCCTTTCTCGGGAATGCCGTCAGACACCAGGACTACCCCTTAATGCGGGGAATGCCGGGCGGACACCAGGTCTACCCCTTAAGCGGAAGGCCGGCGGACACCAGGTCTACCCCTTTCTCGGGAATGACAGGCGGACACCAGGTCTACCCCTTAAGTGGGAATGCATGCGGACACCAGGTCTACCCCTTAAGCGGAATGCCGGGCGGACAACAGGTCTACCCCTTAAGCGGGAATGCAGGCGGACACCAGGTCTACCCCTTAAGCGGGAATGCAGGCGGACAACAGGTCTACCCTTTCAGCCGGGAATGCCGGCAGAACACAGGTCTACCCCTTAAGCGGGAATGCCGGCGGACACCAGGTCTACCCCTTAAGCGGGAATGCGGGCGGACACCAGGTCTACCCCTTAAGCGGGAATGCCGGCGGACAACAGGTCTACCCCTTAAGCGGGAATGCCGGCCACACCAGGTCTACCCTTTCTCGGGAAAGCAGGCGGACACCAGGTCTACCCCTTTCTCGGGAATGCCGGCGGACACCAGGTCTACCCCTATCTCGGGAATGCCGGGCGGACACCAGGTCTACCCCTTAGCGGGAATGCATGCGGACACCAGGTCTACCCCTTAAGCGGGAATGCCGGCGGACAACAGGTCTACCCCTTAAGCGGGAATGCCGGCGGACACCAGGTCTACCCCTTAGCGGGAATGCAGGCGGACAACAGGTCTACCCCTTCAGCGGGAATGCCGGCGGACACCAGGTCTACCCCTTAAGCGGGAATGCCGGCGGACACCAGGTCTACCCCTTCAGCGGGAATGCCGGCGGAACAACAGGTCTACCCCTTAAGCGGGAATGCAGGCGGACACCAGGTCTACCCCTTAAGCGGGAATGCCGGCGGACACCAGGTCTACCCCTTTAAGCCGGGAATGCCGGCGGACACCAGGTCTACCCTTAAGCAAGAATGCCGGCGAACACCAGGTCTACCCCTTAATCGGGAATGCAGGCGGACACCAGGTCTACCCCTTAAGCGGGAATGCCGGCGGACACCAGGTCTACCCCTTAATCGAGAATGCAGGCGGACAACAGGTCTACCCCTTAAGCGGGAATGCCGGCGGACACCAGGTCTACCCCTTAAGCGGGATTGCAGGCGGACACAAGGTCTACCCCTTAAGCGGGAATGCAGGCGGACACCAGGTCTACCCTTTAATCAAGAATGCATGCGGACACCAGGTCTACCCCTTAATCGGGAATGCCGCCGTACACCAGGTCTACCCCTTAAGCTGGAATGCCGGCGGACACCAGGTCTACCCCTTAGCGGGAATGCCGGGCGACACCAGGTCTACCCCTTAAGCGGGAATGCATGCGGACACCAGGTCTACCCCTTAAGTGGGAATGCCGGCGGACACCAGGTCTACCCCTCAATCGGGAATGCCTGCGGACACCAGGTCTACCCCTTAAGCGGGAATGCATGCGGACACCAGGTCTACCCCTTTCTCGGGAATGCAGGCGGACAACAGGTCTACCCCTTCAGCGGGAATGCCGGGCGGACACCAGGTCTACCCCTTCAGCGGGAATGCCGGCGGACACCAGGTCTACCCCTTAAGCGGGAATGCCGGCGGACACCAGGTCTACCCCTTAAGCGGGAATGCAGGCGGACACCAGGTCTACCCCTTATCGGGAAGGCCGGCGGAAACCAGGTCTACCCTTTCTCGGGAATGCCGGCGGATACCAGGTCTACCCCTTAATCGGGAATGCAGGCGGACATCAGGTCTACCCCTTAGCGGGAATGCATGCGGACACCAGGTCTACCGCTTATCGGGAAGGCCGGCGGACACCAGGTCTACCCTTTCTCGGAATGCCGTCCAGACACCAGGACTACCCCTTAATCGGGAATGCCGGCGGACACCAGGTCTACCCCTTAAGCGGGAAGGCCGGCGGACACCAGGTCTACCCCTTTCTCGGGAATGACGGCGGACACCAGGTCTACCCCTTAAGTGGGAATGCATGCGGACACCAGGTCTACCCTTTAGCGGGAATGCCGGGCGGACAACAGGTCTACCCCTTAAGCGGGAATGCAGGCGGACACCAGGTCTACCCCTTAGCCGGGAATGCAGGCGGACAACAGGTCTACCCTTTCAGCGGGAATGCCGGCAGAACACAGGTCTACCCTTAAGCGGGAATGCCGGCGGACACCAGGTCTACCCCTTAAGCGGGAATGCAGGCGGACACCAGGTCTACCCCTTAAGCGGGAATGCCGGCGGACAACAGGTCTACCCCTTAAGCGGGAATGCCGGGCGGACACCAGGTCTACCCTTAATCGGGAATGCAGGCGGACACCAGGTCTACCCATTAAGCGGGAATGCAGGCGGACACCAGGTCTACCCCTTAAGCGGGAATGCAGGCGGACAACAGGTCTACCCCTTAATTCGAGTGAATGCCGGCGAACACAGGTCTACCCCTTAAGCGGGAATGCCGGCGGACACCAGGTCTACCCTTAAGCGGGAATGCATGCGGACACCAGGTCTACCCCTTAATCGGGAATGCCGGCAGACACCAGGTCTACCCCTTATCGGGAAGGCCGGCAGACACCAGGTCTACCCTTTCCGGGAATGCCGGCAGACACCAGGTCTACCCCTTAATCGGGAATGCCGGCGGACACCAGGTCTACCCCTTAAGCTGGGAAGGCCGGCGGACACCAGGTCTACCCCTTAAGCGGGAATGCAGGCGGACACCAGGTCTACCCCTTCAGCGGGAATGCCGGCGGACACCAGGTCTACCCCTTAATCGGGAATGCAGGCGGACAACAGGTCTACCCTTTCTCGGGAATGTCGGCGGTCACCAGGTCTACCCCTTAGCCGGGAATGCATGCGGACACCAGGTCTACCCCTTAAGCGGGAATGCCGGGCGGACACCAGGTCTACCCCTTAATCGGAAGGCCGGCGGACACCAGGTCTGCCCCTTAATCGGGAAGGCCGGCGGACACCAGGTCTACCCCTTAAGCCGGGAATGCCGGCGGACACCAGGTCTACCCCTTTCTCGGGAATGCCGGGCGGACACCAGGTCTACCCCTTTCTCGGGAAAGCAGGCGGACACCAGGTCTACTCCCTTAAGCGGGAATGCCGGCGGACACCAGGTCTACTCCTTCTCGGAATGCCGGCGGACACTAGGTCTACCCCTTAGCGGGAATGCATGCGACACCAGGTCTACCCCTTAAGCGGAATGCCGGCGGACAACAGGTCTACCCCTTCAGCGGAATGCATGCGACACCAGGTCTACCCTTAAGCTGGAATGCAGGCGGACAACAGGTCTACCCCTTAATCGGGAATGCCGGCGGACACCAGGTCTACCCCTTAAGCGGGAATGCAGGCGGACACCAGGTCTACCCTTTAAGCGGGAATGCCGGCGGACACCAGGTCTACCCCTTGCCGGAATGCATGCGACACCAGGTCTACCCCTTAATCGGGAATGCAGGCGGACAACAGGTCTACCCCTTCAGCGGGAATGCCGGCGGACACCAGGTCTACCCCTTAAGCGGGAATGCATGCGGACACCAGGTCTACCCTTAAGCGGGAATGCCGGCGGACAACAGGTCTACCCCTTAAGCGGGAATGCATGCGGACACCAGGTCTACCCCTTAAGCGGGAATGCAGGCGGACACCAGGTCTACCCCTTTCTCGGGAATGCCGGCGGACACCAGGTCTACCCCTTAAGCGGGAATGCATGCGGACACCAGGTCTACCCCTTAAGCGGGAATGCCAGCGGACAACAGGTCTACCCCTTAAGCGGGAATGCATGGCGGACACCAGGTCTACCCCTTAAGCGGGAATGCAGGCGGACAACAGGTCTACCCCTTCAGCGGGAATGCCGGGGCGGAACACAGGTCTACCCCTTAAGCGGGAATGCAGGCGGACACCAGGTCTACCCCTTAAGCGGGAATGCCGGCGGACAACCAGGTCTACCCCTTAAGCGGGAATGCCGGCGGACAACGAGGTCTACCCCTTAAGCGGGAATGCCGGCGGACACCAGGTCTACCCCTTAATCGGGAATGCATGCGGACACCAGGTCTACCCCTTAAGCGGGAATGCCGGCGGACACCAGGTCTACCCCTTAATCGGGAATGCATGCGGACACCAGGTCTACCCCTTTCGGGAATGCCGGCGGACACCAGGTCTACCCCTTTCTCGGGAATGCAGTGCGGACACCAGGTCTACCCCTTAAGCGGGAATGCCGGCGGACAACAGGTCTACCCATTAAGCGGGAATGCAGGCGGACACCAGGTCTACCCCTTAATGGGAATGCAGGCGGACAACAGGTCTAACCCTTCAGCGGGAATGCAGGCGGGAACACAGGTCTACCCCTTAAGCGGGAATGCCGGCGGACACCAGGTCTACCCTTAAGCGGGAATGCAGGCGGACAACAGGTCTACCCCTTAAGCCGGAATGCCGGCGGACACCAGGTCTACCCCTTAATCGGGAATGCAGGCGGACACCAGGTCTACCCCTTAAGCGGGAATGCCGGGCGGACTCCAGGTCTCCCCCCTTAATCGGGAATGCAGGCGGACAATAGGTCTACCCCTTTCTCGGGGAATGTCGGCCCGGACACCAGGTCTACCCCTTAAGCGGGAGTGCAGGCGGACACCAGGTCTACCCCTTAGTCGGGAATGCATGCGGACAACAGGTCTACCCCTTAATCGGGAATGCCATTGCGACACCAGGTCTACCCCTTTCTAGGGAATGCAGGCGGACAACAGGTCTACCCCTTAAGCGGGAATGCATGCGGACACCAGGTCTACCCCTTAATCGGGAATGCAGGCGGACACCAGGTCTACCCCTTAATCGGGAATGCCGCCGTACACCAGGTCTACCCCTTTACCGGGAATGCAGGCGGACACCAGGTCTACCCCTTAAGCGGGAATGCCGGCGGACACCAGGTCTACCCCTTAATCGGGAAGGCCGGCGGACACCAGGTCTACCCCTTAAGCGGGAATGCCGGCGGACACCAGGTCTACCCCTTAATCGGGAATGCAGGCGGACACCAGGTCTACCCCTTAAGCGGGAATGCCGGCGGACACCAGGTCTACCCCTTAAGCGGGAATGCCGGCGGACACCAGGTCTACCCCTTATCGGGAAGGCCGGCGGACACCAGGTCTACCCTCAAGCGGGAATGCATGCGGACACCAGGTCTACCCCTTTCTGGGAATGCAGGCGGACACCAGGTCTACCCCCTTAATCGGAATGCCGGGCGGACACCAGGTCTACCCCTTAATCGGGAAGGCCGGCGGACAACAGGTCTACCCCTTTAAGCGGGAATGCCGCCGTACACCAGGTCTACACCTTATCGGGAAGGCCGGCGGACAACAGGTCTACCCCTTAAGCGGGAATGCATGCGGACACCAGGTCTACCCCTTAAGCGGGAATGCCGGCGGACACCAGGTCTACCCCTTATCGGGAAGGCCGGCGGACACCAGGTCTACCCCTTTCTCGGGAATGCCGGCGGACACCAGGTCTACCCTTAATCGGGAATGCCGGCGGACACCAGGTCTACCCCTTAATCGGGAAGGCCGGCCGGACACCAGGTCTAACCCTTAGCGGGAATGCAGGCGGACACCAGGTCTACCCCTTAATCGGGAATGCAGGCGGACAACAGGTCTACCCCTTAAGCGGGAATGCCGGGCGGACACCAGGTCTACCCCTTAAGCGGGAATGCCGGCGGACACCAGGTCTACCCCTTCATCGGGAA
>JAKWBO010000949.1:0-22807 GCA_034336685.1 Luscinia luscinia
ATTACAAGGGCTCGCAGCCAAGGCCTCTCCTCCGCGGTCCCAGGCCCGACACGCTGAAGTCCGGGGGCCGGGGCAGCGGAGCCGAGGGTCAGCAGCAGTGCGCCAGCGAGGCGCACTTGGGGGCGGCGAGCTGCGCGCGCTTTTCCCAGAGAGAAAGAGAGAGAGAGGCCCCGCCGGTCGCGCGCGGCCTGACTTCCTCCGCTGGTCCCAGGCCCGACACGCTGGGCGGGGGCTTGGCGGCGCGGCCGAGCGGCGGCGGGGCGGGCGGGTTTCTTCAGCGCTGCATACAAGGCTGTGTACAGAGGGGAAAACCTGCTTGTCGCCGCCTCCGGGCCAGCGGGTAGACCTGTTGCCGCGTAACCGGTCTCTGCCTTTCGCACCGGCCTAGTGGGTAGACCGGCTGTCGCTTAACCGGTTCCTGCTGCCTTTCATAGCAAGGCCGCTGGGCAGACCTGTTGCCGCTTAGCCGGTCTCGGCCTTTCGCACTAGCCGCTGGTAGACCTGTTGCCGCTTAGTCGGTCTCTGCCTTCAAGCGCGGCCTGCGGGTAGACCTATTGCCGCTAGCCGGTCTCGGCCTTTCGCTGCTCGCCGCGGGTAGACCTGTTGCCGCTAGCCGGTCTCTGCCTTTCACGCCGCCTGCGGGTAGACCTGGTGCCGCTAGCCGGTCTCGGCCTTCGCGCCGCGCCGCTGGGTAGACCTGTTGCCGCTTAGCCGGTCTTACACTTTCGCGCCGGCCTGGGTAGACCTGTTGCCGCTAGCCGGTCTCTGCCTTTCGCGCCGGCCTGCGGGTAGACCTGTTGCCGCTAGCCGGTCTCTGCCTTTCGCGCCGGCCTGCGGGTAGACCTGTTGCCGCTTAGCCGGTCTCGGCCTTCGCGCCCGGCCGCGGGTAGACCTGTTGCCGCTAGCCGGTCTTACACTTTCGCGCACAGCCGCGGGTAGACCTGTTGCCGCTAGCCGGTCTCTGCCTTTCGCGCCGGCCTGCGGGTAGACCTATTGCCGCTAGCCGGTTCTCGGCCTTTCGCGCCGCGCCGCGGGTAGACCTGTTGCCGCTAGCCGGTCTCGGCCTCACGCGCTCAGCCGCGGGTAGACCTGTTGCCGCTAGCCGGTCTCACACTTTCGCGCAGCTGCCGCTGGGTAGACCTGCTGCCGCTAGCCGGTCTCTGCTTTCGCGCCGCCTGCGGGTAGACCTGTTGCCGCTAGCCGGTCTCTGCCTTCGCGCTGGCCTGCGCGGGTAGACCTGGTGCCGCTAGCCGGTCTCGGCCTTCGCGCCTCGCCGCGGGTAGACCTGTTGCCGCTAGCCGGTCTTACACTTTCGCACAGTGCCTGCGGGTAGACCTGTTGCCGCTGAGCCGGTCTCTGCCTTCGCGCCGGCCCGCGGGTAGACCTGTTGCCGCTAGCCGGTCTCGGCCTTCGCGCCGCCGCGGGTAGACCTGCTGCCGCTAGCCGGTCTTACACTTTCGCGCAAGGCCGCCGGGTAGACCTGTTGCCGCTAGCCGGTCTGCCTTCGCGCCGGATCGTGGGTAGACCTGGTGCCGCTAGCCGGTCTCGGCTCATGTCATACGACCGCTGGGTAGACCTGGTGCCGCTAGCCGGTCTCGGCACTCGCGCCAGGCCGCGGTAGACCTGTTGCCGCTAGCCGGTCTCGCCTTCGCGCCGCCTGCGGGTAGACCTGTTGCCGCTAGCCGGTCTCTGCCTTCGCGCCTGGCCCGCGGGGTAGACCTGGTGCCGCTTAGCCGGTCTCGCCTCTACGCCTCGCTGCGGGTAGACCTGTTGCCGCTAGCCGGTCTTACACTTTCGCGCTGCCGCGGGTAGACCTGTTGCCGCTAGCCGGTCTCTGCCTTCGCGCCGCCCCGCGGGTAGACCTGGCGTCGCTCAGCCGGTCTCGCTCGCGCTCAGCCGCGGGTAGACCTGTTGCCGCTAGCCGGTCTTACACTTTCGCCGGCGCCGCTGGGTAGACCTGTTGCCGCTAGCCGGTCTGCCTTCATGCGCTGACCGCGGGGTAGACCTGGTCGCCGCTAGCCGGTCTCGCCTTCGCGCGGGCCGCTGGGTAGACCTGGTGCCGCTTAGCCGGTCTCGCTCGGCGCTACGCCGCTGGGTAGACCTGAGCCGCGAGCCGTCTCGCTCGCTCAACCGGGCAGACCTGTTGTCGCTGGCCGGTCTCGCTCACAGCTTCGCCGCTGGGCAGACCTGGTGCCGTCCGCCTCGCGCCTCTATGACCTACCTCTTGCTGGAATGCCGGGCGGACACCAGGTCTACCCCTTAACTCGGAATGCCGGCGGACACCAGGTCTACCCCTTAAGCGGGAATGCCGGACGGACAACAGGTCTACCCCTTATCGGGAATGCCGGCGGACACCAGGTCTACCCCTTAAGCGGGAATGCAGGCGACAACAGGTCTACCCCTTGCTGAGAATGCAGGCGGACACTCAGGTCTCACCCCTTAGCTGGAATGTCAGGCGGACACCAGGTCTACCCCTTTAATCGGGAATGCAGGCGGACAACAGGTCTACCCCCTTAATCGGGAATGCAGGCGGACAACAGGTCTACCCCTTAAGCGGGAATGCATGCGGACACCAGGTCTACCCCTTAGCCGGAATGCAGGCGGACAACAGGTCTACCCCTTAGCCGGAATGCCGGGCGGACAACAGGTCTACCCCTTAAGCGGGAATGCCGGGCGACACCAGGTCTACCCCTTAATCGGGAATGCAGGCGGACAACAGGTCTACCCCTTAATCGGGAATGCAGGCGGACAACAGGTCTACCCCTTAATCGGGAATGCAGGCGGACACCAGGTCTACCCCTTAATCGGGAATGCAGGCGGACACCAGGTCTACCCCTTAGTCGGGAATGCAGGCGGACACCAGGTCTACCCCTTAATCGGGAATGCAGGCGGACAACAGGTCTCACCTCTTGCCGGAATGCCGGGCGGACACCAGGTCTACCCCTTAATCGGGAATGCAGGCGGACAACAGGTCTACCCCTTAATCGGGAATGCGGGCGGACACCAGGTCTACCCCTTAAGCTGGAATGCAGGCGGACACCAGGTCTACCCCTTAATCGGGAATGCGGGCGGACAACAGGTCTCACCCCTTAAGCGGGAATGCCGGCGGACAACAGGTCTACCCCTTAAGCGGGAATGCAGGCGGACAACAGGTCTACCCCTTAAGCGGGAATGCCAGGCGGACACCAGGTCTACCCCTTTAGCCGGAATGCAGGCGGACAACAGGTCTACCCCTTAAGTCGGGAATGCAGGCGGACAACAGGTCTACCTCTTAAGCTGGAATGCCAGGTGGACACCAGGTCTACCCCTTAAGCGGGAATGCAGGCGGACACCAGGTCTACCCCTTAAGCGGGAATGCCGGCGGACAACAGGTCTACCCCTTAATCGGGAATGCAGGCGGACAACAGGTCTACCCCTTAAGCGGAATGCCGAGCGGACACCAGGTCTACCCCTTAATCGGGAATGCCGGCGGACACCAGGTCTACCCCTTAATCGGGAATGCAGGCGGACACCAGGTCTACCCTTTAATCAAGAATGCAGGCGGACAACAGGTCTACCCCTTTAGCGGGAATGCCGGCGGACAACAGGTCTACCCCTTAATCGGGAATGCAGGCGGACACCAGGTCTACCCCTTAATCGGGAATGCAGGCGGACAACAGGTCTACTTCCTTAAGCGGGAATGCGGGCGGACAACAGGTCTACCCCTTAATCGGGAAATGCCGGCGGACAACAGGTCTACCCCTTAATCGGGAATGCAGGCGGACAACAGGTCTACCCTTAAGCGGGAATGCCGGCGGACACCAGGTCTACCCCTTAATCGGGAATGCAGGCGGACAACAGGTCTACCCTTAGCCGGGAATGCCGGCGGACAACAGGTCTACCCCTTAAGTCGGGAATGCCGGCGGACAACAGGTCTACCCCTTAAGCGGGAATGCCGGCGGACACCAGGTCTAACCCCTTAATCGGGAATGCAGGCGGACACCAGGTCTACCCTTTAATCGGGAATGCAGGCGGACAATCAGGTCTACCCCTTAATCGGGAATGCGGGCGGACACCAGGTCTACCCCTTAATCGGGAATGCAGGCGACAACAGGTCTACCCCTTAAGCGGAATGCCGGCGACAACAGGTCTACCCCTTAATCGGGAATGCAGGCGGACAACAGGTCTACCCCTTAATCGGGAAAGCAGGCGGACAACAGGTCTACCCCTTAAGCGGAATGCAGGCGGACAACAGGTCTACTCCTTAACTGGAATGCCGGGCGGACAACAGGTCTACTCCCTTAAGCGGGAATGCCGGCGGACACTCAGGTCTACCCCTTAATCGGAATGCAGGCGGACAACAGGTCTACTCCCTTAAGCGGGAATGCAGGCGGACAACAGGTCTCACCCCTTGATCGGGAATGCAGGCGGACAACAGGTCTACCCCTTAATCGGGAATGCAGGCGACAACAGGTCTACTCCTTAATCGGGAATGCCGGCGGACACCAGGTCTACCCCTTAATCGGGAAATGCAGGCGGACACCAGGTCTACTCCTTTAATCGGGAATGCAGGCGGACAACAGGTCTACCTCTTAAGCGGGAATGCCGGCGGACAACAGGTCTACCCCTTAATCGGGAATGCAGGCGGACAACAGGTCTACCCCTTAATCGGAATGCCGGCGGACACCAGGTCTACCCTTCAACGGGAATGCAGGCGGACAACAGGTCTACCCCTAAGCGGGAATGCAGGCGGACAACAGGTCTACCCCCTTAAGCGGGAATGCAGGCGGACAACAGGTCTACCCCTTCAATCGGGAATGCAGGCGGACAACAGGTCTACCCCCTTAATCGTGGGAATGCCGGCGGACACCAGGTCTACCCCCTTGACGGGAATGCAGGCGGACAACAGGTCTACCCCTTAAGCGGGAATGCTGGCGGACACCAGGTCTCACCCCTTAAGCGGGAAATGCAGGCGGACAACAGGTCTACCCTCAAGCTGGAATGCCGCGGACAACAGGTCTACCCCCTTAATCGGAATGCAGGCGGACAACAGGTCTACCCCTTAATCGGGAAATGCCGGCGGACACCAGGTCTACCCCTTAAGCGGGAATGCAGGCGGACAACAGGTCTACCCCTTAATCGGGAAATGCGGGCGGACAACAGGTCTACCCCTTAATCGGGAATGCCGGCGGACAACAGGTCTACTCCTTAAGCGGAATGCCGGCGGACACCAGGTCTACTCCCTTAATCCGGGAAATGCAGTGCGGACAACAGGTCTACCCCTTAATCGGGAATGCAGGCGGACAACAGGTCTACCTCTTAAGCGGGAATGCCGGCGGACAACAGGTCTACCCCTTAATCGGGAATGCAGGCGGACAACAGGTCTACCCCTTTAATCGGGAATGCAGGCGGACAACAGGTCTACCCCTTAATCGGGAATGCAGGCGGACAACAGGTCTACCCCTTAAGCGGGAATGCCGGCGGACAACAGGTCTACCCCTTAATCGGGAATGCAGGCGGATTAACAGGTCTACCCTTAAGCGGAAAGCCGGCGGACACCAGGTCTACCCCTTGCTGGAATGCAGGCGGACAACAGGTCTACCCCTTAAGCGGGAATGCAGGCGGACAACAGGTCTACCCCTTAAGCGGGAATGCCGGGCGGACACCAGGTCTACCCCTTAAGCGGGAATGCAGGCGGACACCAGGTCTACCCCTTAAGCGGGAATGCCGGCGGACACCAGGTCTACCCCTTAATCGGGAATGCAGGCGGACAACAGGTCTACCCCTTTAAGCGGAATGCCGGCGGACACCAGGTCTACCCCTTAATCGGGAATGCAGGCGGACACCAGGTCTACCCTTAAGCCGGAATGCCGGCGGACAACAGGTCTACCCCTTGATCGGGAATGCCGGCGGACAACCAGGTCTACCCCTTTAATCGGGAATGGCATGACAACAGGTCTACTCCCTTAAGCGGGAATGCTGGCGGACACCAGGTCTACCCCTTTATCGGGAATGCAGGCGGACACCAGGTCTACCCTTAATCGGGAATGCAGGCGGACAACAGGTCTACCCCCTTAAGCTGGGAATGCCGGCGACACCAGGTCTACCCCTTAAGCGGGAATGCAGGCGGACACCAGGTCTACCCTTAATCGGGAATGCAGGCGGACAACAGGTCTACCCTTTAGCGGGAATGCCGGCGGACACCAGGCTCTACCCCTTAAGCGGAATGCCGGCGGACACCAGGTCTACCCCTTAAGCGGGAATGCCGGCGACACCAGGTCTACCCCTTTAATCGGGAATGCTGGCGACACCAGGTCTACCCCTTAAGCGGGAATGCCGGGCGGACACCAGGTCTACCCCTTAATCGGGAATGCAGGCGGACAACAGGTCTACCCCTTGCTCGGAATGCGGGCGGACACCAGGTCTACCCCCTTAATCGGGAATGCCGGCGGACACACAGGTCTACCCCTAAGCTGGAATGCAGGCGGACACCAGGGTCTACCCCTTAATCGCGAATGCGGCGGACAACAGGTCTACCTTAAGCGGGAATGCACGGCGGACACCAGGTCTACCCTTAAGCGGGAATGCCGGCGGCACAGGTCGCCCTAATCGGAATGCCGGCGGACACCAGGTCTACCCTTAATCGGGAATGCAGGCGGACACACTAGGTCTACCCCTTAATCAGGAATGCAGGCGGACAACAGGTCTACCCCTTAATCGTGGAATGCAGGCGGACAACAGGTCTACCCCTCAACGGGAATGCAGTGGCGGACAACAGGTCTAACTCCCTAATCGGGAATGCAGGCGGACAACAGGTCTACCCTCTAATGCGGGAATGCAGGCGGACAACAGGTCTACCCCTTAAGCGGGAATGCCGGCGGACAACAGGTCTACCCCTTAAGCGGGAATGCAGGCGGACACCAGGTCTACCTCTTAAGCGGGAATGCAGGCGGACAACAGGTCTACCTCCTTAAGTGAATGCGGGCGGACAACAGGTCTACCCTTCAGCGGGAATGCCGGCGGACAACAGGTCTACCCCTTAAGCTGGAATGCCGATGGACACCAGGTCTACCCTTTAATCGGGAATGCAGGCGGACACCAGGTCTACCCCTTAAGCGGGAATGCAGGCGGACAACAGGTCTACCCCTTAAGCGGGAATGCAGGCGTGATAACAGGTCTACCCCTTAATCGGGAATGCAGGCGGACACCAGGTCTACCCCTTAAGCGGGAATGCAGGCGGACAACAGGTCTACCTCCTTGGTCGGGAATGCCGGCGGACAACAGGTCTACCCCTTAAGCGGGAATGCCGGCGGACAACAGGTCTCACCCTTAATCGGTAATGCAGGCGGACAACAGGTCTACCCCTTTAATCGGGAATGCCGGCGGACAACAGGTCTACCCCTTAAGCGGGAATGCAGGCGGACAACAGGTCTACCCCTTAACCGGGAATGCAGGCGGACAACAGGTCTACCCTTTAAGCGGGAATGCCGGCGGACAACAGGTCTACCCCTTAATCGGGAATGCCGGGCGGACACCAGGTCTACCCCCTAATCGGGAATGGCAGGACAACAGGTCTACCCCTTAATCGGGAATGCGGGCGGACAACAGGTCTACCCCTTAAGCGGAATGCCGGCGGACAACAGGTCTACCCCTTAAGTCGGGAATGCAGGCGGACAACAGGTCTACCCTCTAAGCGGAATGCCGGCGGACAACAGGTCTACCCTTTAATCGGAATGCAGGCGGACAACAGGTCTACCCTTAAGCGGGAAATGCAGGCGGACAACAGGTCTACCCCTATGCCGGAATGCCGGCGGACAACAGGTCTACCCCTTAATCGGGAATGCCGGCGGACAATCAGGTCTACCCCTTAAGCGGGAATGCTGGCGGACACCAGGTCTACCCCTTTAATCGGGAATGCAGGCGGACAACAGGTCTACTCCCTTTATCGGGAATGCCGGCGGACAACAGGTCTACCCCTTAATCGGGAATGCAGGCGGACAACAGGTCTACCCTTAATGCGGGAATGCCGGCGACACCAGGTCTACTCTAATCGGGAATGCCGGCGACAACAGGTCTACCCCTTAAGCCGGAATGCCGGCGGACACCCAGGTCTACCCCTAATCGGGAATGCAGGCGGACAACAGGTCTACCCCTTAATCGGGAATAGCAGGCGGACAACAGGTCTACCCCTTAGCGGGAATGCAGGCGGACAACAGGTCTACCCCTTAATCGGAATGCAGGCGGACACCAGGTCTACCCCTTAAGCGGGAATGCCGGCGGACAACAGGTCTACCCCTTAATCGGAATGCAGGCGGACAACAGGTCTACCCCTAATCGGAATGCAGGCGGACAACAGGTCTACCCCTTAAGCGGGAATGCTGGCGGACACCAGGTCTACCCCTTATGCGGGAATGCAGCGGACACCAGGTCTACCCTTAATCGGGAATGCAGGCGGACAACAGGTCTACCCTTGATCGGGAATGCCGGCGGACACCAGGTCTACCCCTCTTAAGCGGGAATGCAGGCGGACACCAGGTCTACCCCTTAATCGGGAATGCCGGCGGACAACAGGTCTCACCTCTTAATCGGGAATGCAGGCGGACAACAGGTCTACCCCCTTAAGCGGGAATGCCGGGCGGACACCAGGTCTACCCCTTAAGCGGGAATGCAGGCGGACAACAGGTCTACCCCTTAAGCGGGAATGCCGGCGGACACCAGGTCTACCCCTTAATCGGGAATGCAGGCGGACAACAGGTCTACCCCTTAAGCGGGAATGCCGGCGGACACCAGGTCTACCCCTTAAGTCGGGAATGCAGGCGGACAACAGGTCTACCCTTAATCGGGAATGCAGGCGGACAACAGGTCTACCCCTTAAGCGGGAATGCCGGGCGGACAACAGGTCTACCCCTTAAGCGTGGAATGCCGGCGGACAACAGGTCTACCCCTTAATCGGGAATGCAGGCGGACAACAGGTCTACCCCTTAATCGGGAATGCAGGCGGACACCAGGTCTACCCCTTAAGCGGGAATGCCGGCGGACAACAGGTCTACCCCTTAAGCGGGAATGCCGGCGGACAACAGGTCTACCCCTTAAGCGGGAATGCCGGCGGACACCAGGTCTACCCCTTAAGCGGGAATGCAGGCGGACAACAGGTCTACCCCTTGCGGGAATGCAGGCGGACACCAGGTCTATCCCCTTAATCGGGAATGCAGGCGGACAACAGGTCTACCCCTTAATCGGGAATGCCGGCGGACAACAGGTCTACCCCTTAATCGGGAATGCAGGCGGACACCAGGTCTACCTCTTAATCGGGAATGCAGGCGGACAACAGGTCTACCCTTAGTCGGGAATGCCGGCGGACAACAGGTCTACCCCTTAATCGGGAATGCAGGCGGACACCAGGTCTACCCTCTAATCGGAATGCAGGCGGACAACAGGTCTACCCCTAATCGGAATGCAGGCGGACAACAGGTCTACCCCTTAAGCGGGAATGCCGGCGGACAACAGGTCTACCCCTTAATCGGGAATGCAGGCGGACAACAGGTCTACCTCTTAAGCGGGAATGCCGGCGGACACCAGGTCTACCCCTAAGCGGGAATGCAGGCGGACAACAGGTCTACCCCTAAGCGGGAATGCAGGCGGACAACAGGTCTACACCCTTCATCGGAATGCCGGCGGACACCAGGTCTACCCCTTAAGCGGGAATGCAGTGGACACCAGGTCTACCCCTTAATCGGGAATGCAGGCGGACAACAGGTCTACCCCTTAATCGGGAATGCAGGCGGACAACAGGTCTACCCCTTAAGCGGGAATGCCGGCGGACAACAGGTCTACCCCTAATCGGGAATGCCGGCGGACAACAGGTCTACCCCTTAAGCGGGAATGCCGGCGGACACCAGGTCTACCCCTTAAGCGGGAATGCCGGCGGACACCAGGTCTACTCCCTTAATCGGGAATGCAGGCGGACAACAGGTCTACCCCTTCGACCGGGAATGCCGGCGGACACCAGGTCTACCCCTTAAGCGGGAATGCAGGCGGACACCAGGTCTACCCTTAATGCGGGAATGCCGGCGGACAACAGGTCTACCCTTTAAGCGGGAATGCAGGCGGACAACAGGTCTACCCCTTAATCGGGAATGCCGGCGGACAACAGGTCTACCCCTTAATCGGGAATGCAGGCGGACACCAGGTCTACCCTTAAGCGGGAATGCCGGCGGACACCAGGTCTACCCCTTAACCGGGAATGCAGGCGGACACCAGGTCTACCCCTTGCTCGGAAATGCCGGGCGGACAACAGGTCTACCCCTTAAGCGGGAATGCCGGCGGACACCAGGTCTACCCCTTAATCGGGAATGCAGGCGGACAACAGGTCTACCCCTTAATCGGGAATGGCTGGGCGGACAACAGGTCTACCCCTAATCGGGAATGCAGGCGGACACCAGGTCTACCCCTTAATCGGGAATGCAGGCGGACAACAGGTCTACCCCTTATCGGGAATGCCGGCGGACAACAGGTCTACCCCTTTAAGCGGGAATGCAGGCGACAACAGGTCTACCCCTTAAGCGGGAATGCCGGCGGACACCAGGTCTACCCCTTAATCGGGAATGCAGGCGGACAACAGGTCTACCCTTAGCTGGAATGCCGGGCGGACACCAGGTCTACCCCTTAAGCGGGAATGCAGGCGGACACCAGGTCTACCCCTTAATCGGGAATGCAGGCGGACAACAGGTCTACCCCTTAATCGGGAATGCCGGCGGACAACAGGTCTACCCTTAATCGGGAATGCAGGCGGACAACAGGTCTACCCCTTAAGCGGGAATGCCGGCGGACACCAGGTCTACCCCTTAAGCGGGAATGCAGGCGGACAACAGGTCTACCCCTTAAGCGGGAATGCAGGCGGACAACAGGTCTACCCCTTAAGCGGGAATGCCGGCGGACAACAGGTCTACCCCTTGCCGGGAATGCAGGCGGACACCAGGTCTACCCCTGCTGGAATGGGCGGACAACAGGTCTACCCCTTAATCGGGAATGCAGGCGGACAACAGGTCTACCCCTTAAGCGGGAATGCAGGCGGACAACAGGTCTACCCCTTAATCGGGAATGCAGGCGGACAACAGGTCTACCCCTTAATCGGGAATGCAGGCGGACAACAGGTCTACCCCTTAAGCGGGGAATGCCGGCGGACAACAGGTCTACCCCTTAATCGGGGAATGCAGGCGGACAACAGGTCTACCCCTTAATCGGGAATGCAGGCGGACAACAGGTCTACCCCTAATCGGGAATGCAGGCGGACAACAGGTCTACCTCTTAAGCGGGAATGCCGGCGGACAACAGGTCTACCCCTTAATCGGGAATGCAGGCGGACAACAGGTCTACCCCTTAAGCGGGAATGCCGGCGGACACCAGGTCTACCCCTTAATCGGGAATGCAGGCGGACAACAGGTCTACCCTGCGGGAATGCGGCGACACAGGTCTACCCTTAATCGGGAATGCAGGCGGACAACAGGTCTACCCTTAAGCGGGAATGCCGGCGGACACCAGGTCTACCCCTTAATCGGGAATGCAGGCGGACACCAGGTCTACCCCTTAAGCGGGAATGCCGGCGGACAACAGGTCTACCCCTTAATCGGGAATGCCGGCGGACAACAGGTCTACCCCTTAATCGGGAATGCAGGCGGACAACAGGTCTACCCTTCAGCGGGAATGCCGGCGGACAACAGGTCTACCCTTAATCGGGAATGCCGGCGGACACCAGGTCTACCCCTTAAGCGGGAATGCAGGCGGACAACAGGTCTACCCCTTAATCGGGAATGCAGGCGGACAACAGGTCTACCCTTAATCGGGAATGCCGGGCGGACACCAGGTCTACCCCTTAATCGGGAATGCAGGCGGACAACAGGTCTACCCCTTAATCGGGAATGCCGGCGGACACCAGGTCTACCCCTTAATCGGGAATGCAGGCGGACAACAGGTCTACCCCTTAAGCGGGAATGCCGGCGGACACCAGGTCTACCCCTTAATCGGGAATGCAGGCGGACACCAGGTCTACCCCTTAAGCGGGAATGCAGGCGGACAACAGGTCTACCCCTTAATCGGGAATGCAGGCGGACAACAGGTCTACCCCTTAATCGGGAATGCAGGCGGACAACAGGTCTACCCCTTAATCGGGAATGCAGGCGGACAACAGGTCTACCCCTTAATCGGAATGCAGGCGGACACCAGGTCTACCCCTTAATCGGGAATGCAGGCGGACAACAGGTCTACCCCTTAAGCGGGAATGCCGGCGGACACCAGGTCTACCCCTTAATCGGGAATGCAGGCGGACAACAGGTCTACCCCTTAATCGGGAATGCCGGCGGACACCAGGTCTACCCCTTAATCGGGAATGCAGGCGACACCAGGTCTACCCCTTAATCGGGAATGCAGGCGACAACAGGTCTACCCCTTAATCGGGAATGCCGGCGGACAACAGGTCTACCCCTTTAATCGGGAATGCAGGCGACAACAGGTCTACCCCTTAAGCGGGAATGCCGGCGGACACCAGGTCTACCCCTTAAGCGGGAATGCAGGCGGACAACAGGTCTACCCCTTAAGCGGGAATGCAGGCGGACAACAGGTCTACCCCTTAAGCGGAATGCCGGCGGACACCAGGTCTACCCCTTAGCGGGAATGCAGGCGGACAACAGGTCTACCCCTAAGCGGAATGCAGGCGGACAACAGGTCTACCCTTAATCGGAATGCAGGCGGACAACAGGTCTACCCCTTAAGCGGGAATGCCGGCGGACACCAGGTCTACCCCTTAATCGGGAATGCAGGCGGACACCAGGTCTACTCCCTTAATCGGGAATGCCAGGCGGACAACAGGTCTACCCCTTAATCGGGAATGCCGGCGGACAACAGGTCTACCCCTTAATCGGAATGCAGGCGGACAACAGGTCTACCCCTTAATCGAGAATGCAGGCGGACAACAGGTCTACCCCTTAAGCGGGAATGCCGGCGGACAACAGGTCTCACCCCTTAAGCGGGAATGCCGGCGGACACCAGGTCTACCCTTAATCGGGAATGCAGGCGGACAACAGGTCTACCCCTTAATCGGGAATGCCGGCGGACAACAGGTCTACCCCTTATCGGGAATGCAGGCGGACAACAGGTCTACCCTTAATCGGGAATGCAGGCGGACAACAGGTCTACCCTTTAATCGGGAATGCAGGCGGACAACAGGTCTACCCTTAAGCGGGAATGCCGGCGGACAACAGGTCTACCCCTTAATCGGGAATGCAGGCGGACAACAGGTCTACCCCTTAATCGGGAATGCAGGCGGACAACAGGCTCCACCCCTTAATCGGGAATGCAGGCGGACAACAGGTCTACCCCTTAATCGGGAATGCAGGCGGACAACAGGTCTACCCTTAATCGGGAATGCAGGCGGACACCAGGTCTACCCCTTAATCGGGAATGCAGGCGGACACCAGGTCTACCCCTTAAGCGGGAATGCCGGCGGACACCAGGTCTACCCCTTAATCGGGAATGCAGGCGGACAACAGGTCTACCCCTTGCTGGGAATGCCGGCGGACACCAGGTCTACCCCTTAAGCGGGAATGCAGGCGGACACCAGGTCTACCCCTTAATCGGGAATGCAGGCGGACAACAGGTCTACCCCTTAATCGGGAATGCCGGCGGACAACAGGTCTACCCCTTAATCGGGAATGCCGGCGGACACCAGGTCTACCCCTTAAGCGGGAATGCAGGCGGACACCAGGTCTACCCCTTAATCGGGAATGCAGGCGGACAACAGGTCTACCCCTTAAGCTGGAATGCCGGCGGACAACAGGTCTACCCCTTAATCGGGAATGCAGGCGGACAACAGGTCTACCCCTTAAGCGGGAATGCCGGCGGACACCAGGTCTACCCCTTAAGCGGGAATGCAGGCGGACAACAGGTCTACCCCTTAATCGGGAATGCAGGCGGACAACAGGTCTACCCCTTAATCGGGAATGCAGGCGGACAACAGGTCTACCCTTAATCGGGAATGCAGGCGGACAACAGGTCTACCCCTTAATCGGGAATGCGGGCGGACAACAGGTCTACCCCTTAATCGGGAATGCCGGCGGACAACAGGTCTACCCCTTTAATCGGGAATGCAGGCGGACAACAGGTCTACCCCTTAATCGGGAATGCCGGCGGACAACAGGTCTACCCTTAAGCGGGAATGCAGGCGGACAACAGGTCTACCCCTTAATCGGGAATGCAGGCGGACAACAGGTCTACCCCTTAAGCCGGAATGCCGGCGGACACCAGGTCTACCCCTTAATCGGGAATGCAGGCGGACACCAGGTCTACCCCTTAATCGGGAATGCAGGCGGACAACAGGTCTACCCTTAGCTGGAATGCGGGCGGACAACAGGTCTACCCCTTAGCGGGAATGCAGGCGGACAACAGGTCTACCCCTTAATCGGGAATGCAGGCGGACACCAGGTCTACCCCTTAATCGGGAATGCAGGCGGACAACAGGTCTACCCCTTAAGCGGGAATGCCGGCGGACAACAGGTCTACCCCTTAAGCGGGAATGCAGGCGGACAACAGGTCTACCCCTTAATCGGGAATGCAGGCGGACACCAGGTCTACCCCTTAATCGGGAATGCAGGCGGACAACAGGTCTACCCCTTACCGGGAATGCGGGCGGACAACAGGTCTACCCCTTAAGCGGGAATGCAGGCGGACACCAGGTCTACCCCTTAATCGGGAATGCAGGCGGACAACAGGTCTACCCCTTAATCGGGAATGCGGGCGGACAACAGGTCTACCCCTTAAGCGGGAATGCCGGCGACAACAGGTCTACCCCTTAATCGGGAATGCAGGCGGACACCAGGTCTACCCCTTAATCGGGAATGCCGGCGGACACCAGGTCTACCCCTTAATCGGGAATGCAGGCGGACAACAGGTCTACCCCTTAAGCGGAATGCAGGCGGACAACAGGTCTACCCCTTAATCGGGAATGCCGGCGGACAACAGGTCTACCCCTTAAGCGGGAATGCCGGCGGACAACAGGTCTACCCCTTAATCGGGAATGCAGGCGGACACCAGGTCTACCCCTTAATCGGAATGCCGGCGGACACCAGGTCTACCCCTTAATCGGGAATGCAGGCGGACAACAGGTCTACCCCTTAAGCGGGAATGCCGGCGGACAACAGGTCTACCCCTTAATCGGGAATGCCGGCGGACACCAGGTCTACCCCTTAATCGGGAATGCAGGCGGACAACAGGTCTACCCCTAATCGGGAATACGGGCGGACAACAGGTCTACCCCTTAAGCGGGAATGCCGGCGGACAACAGGTCTACCCTTAATCGGGAATGCAGGCGGACAACAGGTCTACCCCTTAAGCGGGAATGCCGGCGGACACCAGGTCTACCCCTTAAGCTGGAATGCAGGCGGACAACAGGTCTACCCCTTAAGCGGAATGCAGGCGGACAACAGGTCTACCCCTTTAATCGGGAATGCCAGGCGGACAACAGGTCTACCCCTAATGGAATGCCGGCGGACAACAGGTCTACCCCTTAAGCGGGAATGCCGGCGGACACCAGGTCTACCCCTTAATCGGGAATGCAGGCGGACAACAGGTCTACCTCTTAAGCGGGAATGCCGGCGGACACCAGGTCTACCCCTTTAATCGGGAATGCAGGCGGACAACAGGTCTACCCCTTAAGCGGGAATGCAGGCGGACAACAGGTCTACCCTTAATCGGGAATGCAGGCGGACAACAGGTCTACCCCTTAAGCGGGAATGCCGGCGGACACCAGGTCTACCCCTTTAGTCGGGAATGCAGGCGGACAACAGGTCTACCCCTTAAGCGGGAATGCAGGCGGACAACAGGTCTACCCCTTGCTGGAATGCCGGCGGACACCAGGTCTACCCCTTAGCGGGAATGCAGGCGGACAACAGGTCTACCCCTTAAGCGGGAATGCAGGCGGACAACAGGTCTACCCCTTGATCGGGAATGCAGGCGGACACCAGGTCTACCCCTTAATCGGGAATGCAGGCGGACAACAGGTCTACCCCTTAATCGGGAATGCCGGCGGACAACAGGTCTACCCCTTAATCGGAATGCAGGCGGACACCAGGTCTACCCCTTAAGCGGGAATGCAGGCGGACAACAGGTCTACCCCTTAAGCGGGAATGCCGGCGGACACCAGGTCTACCCCTTAATCGGGAATGCAGGCGACAACAGGTCTACCCCTTAAGCGGAAATGCCGGCGACACCAGGTCTACCCTTAAGCGGGAATGCAGGCGGACAACAGGTCTACCCCTTAAGCGGGAATGCAGGCGGACAACAGGTCTACCCCTTTAAGCGGGAATGCCGGCGGACACCAGGTCTACCCCTTAAGCGGGAATGCAGGCGGACACCAGGTCTACCCCTTAATCGGGAATGCAGGCGGACAACAGGTCTACCCCTTAATCGGGAATGCAGGCGGACAACAGGTCTACCCCTTAAGCGGGAATGCCGGCGGACACCAGGTCTACCCCTTAATCGGGAATGCAGGCGGACACCAGGTCTACCCCTTAATCGAGAATGCAGGCGACAACAGGTCTACCCCTTTAGCGGGAATGCCGGCGGACAACAGGTCTACCCCTTAATCGGGAATGCAGGCGGACACCAGGTCTACCCCTTAATCGGGAATGCAGGCGGACAACAGGTCTACCCCTAATCGGGAATACGGGCGGACAACAGGTCTACCCCTTAAGCGGGAATGCCGGGCGGACAACAGGTCTACCCCTTAATCGGAATGCAGGCGGACAACAGGTCTACCCCTTAAGCGGGAAAGCCGGCGGACACCAGGTCTACCCTTAGCCGGGAATGCAGGCGGACAACAGGTCTACCCCTTAAGCGGGAATGCAGGCGGACAACAGGTCTACCCCTTCAGCGGGAATGCCGGCGGACACCAGGTCTACCCCTTAAGCGGGAATGCAGGCGGACACCAGGTCTACCCCTTAAGCGGGAATGCAGGCGGACAACAGGTCTACCCCTTAATCGGGAATGCGGGCGGACAACAGGTCTACCCCTTAAGCGGGAATGCCGGCGGACACCAGGTCTACCCCTTAATCGGGAATGCAGGCGGACACCAGGTCTACCCCTTAAGCGGGAATGCAGGCGGACAACAGGTCTACCCCTTAAGCGGGAATGCCGGCGACACCAGGTCTACCCCTTAATCGGAATGCAGGCGGACAACAGGTCTACCCCTTCAGCGGGAATGCCGGCGGACAGCAGGTCTACCCCTTTCGGAATGCCGGCGACACCAGGTCTACCCTTAATCGGGAATGCAGGCGGACAACAGGTCTACCCCTTACTCGAGAATGCAGGCGACACCAGGTCTACCCCTTAATCGGAATGCCAGGCGGACACCAGGTCTACTCCCTTAATCGGGAATGCAGGCGGACAACAGGTCTACCCCTTCAGCGGGAATGCCGGCGGACACCAGGTCTACCCCTTAAGCTGGAATGCAGGCGGACACCAGGTCTACCCCTTAAGCCGGAATGCCAGGCGGACAACAGGTCTACCCCTTTAGCGGGAATGCCGGCGGACACCAGGTCTACCCCTTAAGCGGGAATGCAGGCGGACAACAGGTCTACCCCTTAATCGGGAATGCAGGCGGACAACAGGTCTACCCCTTAATCGGGAATACGGGCGGACACCAGGTCTACCCCTTAATCGGGAATGCCGGCGGACACCAGGTCTACCCCTTAATCGGGAATGCAGGCGGACACCAGGTCTACCCCTTAATCGGGAATGCAGGCGGACAACAGGTCTACCCCTTAAGCGGGAATGCCGGCGGACACCAGGTCTACCCCTTAATCGGGAATGCAGGCGGACAACAGGTCTACCCCTTAAGCGGGAATGCCGGCGGACACCAGGTCTACCCCTTAAGCGGGAATGCAGGCGGACACCAGGTCTACCCTTAATCGGGAATACGGGCGGACAACAGGTCTACCCTTAGCCGGAATGCCGGCGGACAACAGGTCTACCCTTAATCGGGAATGCAGGCGGACAACAGGTCTACCCCTTAATCGGAAAGCCGGCGGACACCAGGTCTACCCCTTAGCGGAATGCAGGCGGACAACAGGTCTACCCCTTAATCGGGAATGCAGGCGGACAACAGGTCTACCCCTTAAGCGGGAATGCCGGCGGACACCAGGTCTACCCCTTAAGCGGGAATGCAGGCGGACACCAGGTCTACCCCTTAATCGGGAATGCAGGCGGACAACAGGTCTACCCCTTAATGCGGGAATGCAGGCGGACAACAGGTCTACCCCTTAAGCGGGAATGCCGGCGGACACCAGGTCTACCCCTTAATCGGGAATGCAGGCGGACACCAGGTCTACCCCTTAATCAAGAATGCAGGCGGACAACAGGTCTACCCCTTAAGCGGGAATGCCGGCGGACAACAGGTCTACCCCTTAATCGGGAATGCAGGCGGACACCAGGTCTACCCCTTAATCGGGAATGCAGGCGGACAACAGGTCTACCCCTAATCGGGAATACGGGCGGACAACAGGTCTACCCCTTAAGCGGGAATGCCGGCGGACAACAGGTCTACCCCTTAATCGGTAATGCAGGCGGACAACAGGTCTACCCCTTAAGCGGGAATGCCGGCGGACACCAGGTCTACCCCTTGCCGGAATGCGGGCGGACAACAGGTCTACCCCTTAAGCGGAATGCAGGCGGACAACAGGTCTACCCTTAATCGGGAATACGGGCGGACAACAGGTCTACCCTTAAGCGGGAATGCCGGCGGACACCAGGTCTACCCCTTAATCGGGAATGCAGGCGGACACCAGGTCTACCCCTTAATCGGGAATGCAGGCGGACAACAGGTCTACCCCTTAAGCGGGAATGCCGGCGGACACCAGGTCTACCCCTTAATCGGGAATGCAGGCGGACAACAGGTCTACCCCTTAAGCGGGAATGCCGGCGGACAACAGGTCTACCCCTTAATCGGCAATGCAGGCGGACACCAGGTCTACCCTTAAGCGGGAAAGCCGGCGGACACCAGGTCTACCCTTAAGCGGGAATGCCGGCGGACAACAGGTCTACCCCTTAAGCGGGAATGCCGGGCGGACAACAGGTCTACCCCTTAGCGGGAATGCCGGCGGACACCAGGTCTACCCCTTAATCGGGAATGCAGGCGGACACCAGGTCTACCCCTTAAGCCGGAATGCAGGCGGACAACAGGTCTACCCCTTGATCGGGAATGCAGGCGGACAACAGGTCTACCCCTTAATCGGGAATACGGGCGGACACCAGGTCTACCCTTAATCGGGAATGCCGGGCGGACAACAGGTCTACCCCTTAATCGGGAATGCAGGCGGACACCAGGTCTACCCCTTAAGCGGGAATGCAGGCGGACAACAGGTCTACCCCTTAAGCGGGAATGCCGGCGGACACCAGGTCTACCCCTTAAGCGGGAATGCAGGCGGACAACAGGTCTACCCCTTAAGCTGGAATGCCGGCGACACCAGGTCTACCCTTAAGCGGGAATGCAGGCGGACACCAGGTCTACCCCTTAAGCCGGAATGCCGGGCGGACACCAGGTCTACCCCTTAATCGGGAATGCAGGCGACAGCAGGTCTACCCCTTAATCGGGAATGCAGGCGGACAACAGGTCTACCCCTTAATCGGGAATGCGGGCGGACAACAGGTCTACCCCTTAAGCGGAATGCCGGCGGACAACAGGTCTACCCCTTAATCGGTAATGCAGGCGACAACAGGTCTCACCCCTTAAGCGGGAATGCCGGCGGACACCAGGTCTACCCCTTAGCGGGAATGCAGGCGGACAACAGGTCTACCCTTAAGCGGGAATGCAGGCGGACAACAGGTCTACCCTTAAGCGGGAATGCCGGCGGACACCAGGTCTACCCCTTAATCGGGAATGCAGGCGGACAACAGGTCTACCCCTTAAGCGGGAATGCCGGCGGACACCAGGTCTACCCCTTAATCGGGAATGCAGGCGGACAACAGGTCTACCCCTTAAGCGGGAAAGCCGGGCGGACACCAGGTCTACCCCTTAAGCGGGAATGCAGGCGGACAACAGGTCTACCCCTTAGCCGGGAATGCCAGGCGGACAACAGGTCTACCCCTTAATCGGAATGCAGGCGGACAACAGGTCTACCCCTTAGCTGGAATGCCGGCGGACACCAGGTCTACCCCTTAATCGGGAATGCAGGCGGACACCAGGTCTACCCCTTAATCGGGAATGCAGGCGACAACAGGTCTACCCCTTAAGCCGGAATGCCGGGCGGACACCAGGTCTACCCCTTAATCGGGAATGCAGGCGGACACACAGGTCTACCCCTTAAGCTGGAATGCCGGGCGGACAACAGGTCTACCCCTTAATCGGGAATGCAGGCGGACACCAGGTCTACCCCTTAATCGGGAATGCAGGCGGACAACAGGTCTACCCCTTAAGCGGAATGCCGGCGGACACCAGGTCTACCCCTTAATCGGGAATGCCGGCGGACAACAGGTCTACCCCTTAAGCCGGGAATGCCGGCGGACACCAGGTCTACCCCTTAATCGGGAATGCAGGCGGACACCAGGTCTACCCCTTAAGCTGGAATGCAGGCGGACAACAGGTCTACCCCTTGATCGGGAATGCAGGCGGACAACAGGTCTACCCCTTAATCGGGAATGCCGGCGGACACCAGGTCTACCCCTTAATCGGGAATGCCGGCGGACAACAGGTCTACCCCTTAATCGGGAATGCAGGCGGACACCAGGTCTACCCCTTAAGCCGGAATGCAGGCGGACAACAGGTCTACCCCTTAAGCGGGAATGCCGGCGGACACCAGGTCTACCCCTTAAGCGGGAATGCAGGCGGACAACAGGTCTACCCCTTAAGCCGGAATGCCGGCGGACACCAGGTCTACCCTTAAGCGGGAATGCAGGCGGACACCAGGTCTACCCTTTGCCGGAATGCCGGCGGACACCAGGTCTACCCCTTAATCGGGAATGCAGGCGGACAGCAGGTCTACCCCTTAATCGGGAATGCAGGCGGACAACAGGTCTACCCCTTAATCGGGAATACGGGCGGACAACAGGTCTACCCCTTTAAGCGGGAATGCCGGGCGGACAACAGGTCTACCCCTTAATCGGTAATGCAGGCGGACAACAGGTCTACCCCTTAAGCGGGAAAGCCGGCGGACACCAGGTCTACCCCTTAAGCGGGAATGCAGGCGGACAACAGGTCTACCCCTTAAGCGGGAATGCAGGCGGACAACAGGTCTACTCCTTAAGCGGGAATGCCGGCGGACACCAGGTCTACCCCTTAAGCTGGAATGCAGGCGACACCAGGTCTACCCCTTAAGCGGAATGCAGGCGGACAACAGGTCTACCCCTTAATCGGGAATGCAGGCGGACAACAGGTCTACCCCTTAAGCGGGAATGCCGGCGGACACCAGGTCTACCCCTTAATCGGGAATGCAGGCGGACACCAGGTCTACCCCTTAATCAGGAATGCAGGCGGACAACAGGTCTACCCTTTAGCGGGAATGCCGGCGACACCAGGCTCTACCCCTTAAGCGGGAATGCCGGCGGACAACAGGTCTACCCCTTAAGCTGGAAAGCCGGCGGACACCAGGTCTACCCCTTAAGCGGGAATGCAGGCGGACAACAGGTCTACCCCCAACCGGGAATACGGGCGGACAACAGGTCTACCCCTTAAGCTGGAATGCCGGGCGGACACCAGGTCTACCCCTTAATCGGGAATGCAGGCGGACACCAGGTCTACCCCTAATCGGGAATGCCAGGCGGACAACAGGTCTACCCCTTAAGCGGGAATGCCGGGCGGACAACAGGTCTACCCCTTAATCGGGAATGCAGGCGGACAACAGGTCTACCCCTTAAGCGGGAATGCCGGCGGACACCAGGTCTACCCCTTAAGCGGGAATGCAGGCGACAACAGGTCTACCCCTTGCCGGGAATGCAGGCGGACACCAGGTCTACCCCTTAATCGGGAATGCAGGCGGACACCAGGTCTACCCCTTAAGCGGGAATGCCGGCGGACACCAGGTCTACCCCTTAAGCTGGAATGCCGGGCGGACACCAGGTCTACCCCTTAATCGGGAATGCAGGCGGACACCAGGTCTACCCCTTAAGCGGGAATGCAGGCGGACAACAGGTCTACCCTTTAGCGGGAATGCCAGGCGGACACCAGGTCTACCCCTTAATCGGGAATGCAGGCGGACACCAGGTCTACCCTTAATCGGGAATGCAGGCGGATCACCAGGTCTACTCCCTAATCGGGAATGCCGGCGGACACCAGGTCTACCCTTAATCGGGAATGCAGGCGGACAACAGGTCTACCCCTTAAGCTGGAATGCCGGGCGGACACACAGGTCTACCCCTTAATCGGGAATGCAGGCGGACAACAGGTCTACCCCTTAATCGGGAATGCAGGCGGACAACAGGTCTACCCCTAATGCGGGAATGCGGGCGGACAACAGGTCTACCCCTTAGCCGGGAATGCAGGCGGACAACAGGTCTACCCCTTGCTGGAAAGCCGGGCGGACACCAGGTCTACCCCTTAATCGGGAATGCAGGCGGACAACAGGTCTACCCCTTAATCGGGAATGCAGGCAGACAACAGGTCTACCCTTAAGCGGGAATGCCGGCGGACAACAGGTCTACCCCTTAATCGGGAATGCAGGCGGACAACAGGTCTACCCCTTAATCGGGAATGCCGGCGGACAACAGGTCTCACCCCTTAATCGGGAATGCAGGCGGACAACAGGTCTACCCCTTAATCTGGAATGCCAGGCGACACCAGGTCTACCCT
>JAKWBO010000095.1:0-135456 GCA_034336685.1 Luscinia luscinia
GCGTGTGCCTCTGGGTGTGCCGCCACGGCCGGCCCACCCGTGGGTGGGCGTGCAGAACTGTTTGCGTGTGCCACTGGGTGTGCCGCCACGGCCGGCCCACCCGTGGGTGGGCGTGCAGAACTGTTTGCGTGTGCCACTGGGTGTGCCGCCACGGCCGGCCCACCCGTGGGTGGGCGTGCAGAACTGTTTGCGTGTGCCACTGGGTGTGCCGCCACGGCCGGCCCACCCGTGGGTGGGCGTGCAGAAGGGTTTGCGTTTGTCTCTGGGTGTGCCGCCACGGCCGGCCCACCCGTTGGTAGGCGTGCAGAATAGCCGCGTTTTGCTTCTGGGTTTGCCGCCACGGCCGGCCCATCCGTGAGTGCAGCGTGCAGAACTGTTTGCGTGTGCCTCTGGGTGTGCCGCCACTGCCGGCCCACCGGTGGGTGGGCGTGCAGATGGGCCTGCGTGGGGCTCTGGGTGTGCCGCCACGGCCGGCCCACCCGTGGGTGGGCGTGCAGAACTGTTTGCGTGTGCCACTGGGTGTGCCGCCACGGCCGGCCCACCCGTGGGTGGGCGTGCAGAAGGGTCTGCGTGTGCCACTGGGTGTGCCGCCACGGCCGGCCCACCCGTGGGTGGGCGTGCAGAAGGGCCTGCGGTTGCCTCTGGGTGTGCCGCCACGGCCGGCCCACCCGTGGAGTGGGCGTGCAGAAGTGCCTGCGTTTGCCTCTGGGTGTGCCGCCACGGCCGGCCCACCCGTGGGTGGGCGTGCAGAACTGTTTGCGTGTGCCACTGGGTGTGCCGCCACGGCCGGCCCACCCGTGGGTGGGCGTGCAGAACTGTTTGCGTGTGCCACTGGGTGTGCCGCCACGGCCGGCCCACCCGTGGGTGGGCGTGCAGAAGGGCCTGCGTTTGCCTCTGGGTGTGCCGCCACGGCCGGCCCACCCGTGGGTGGGCGTGCAGAAGGGCCTGCGTGTGCCTCTGGGTGTGCCGCCACGGCCGGCCCACCCGTGGGTGGGCGTGCAGGACGGCCTGCGGTTGCCTCTGGGTGTGCCGCCACGGCCGGCCCACCCGTGAGTGGGCGTGCAGAAGGGCCTGCGTGTGCCTCTGGGTGTGCCGCCACGGCCGGCCCACCCGTGGGTGGGCGTGCAGAAGCAGTTTGCGTGTGCCACTGGGTGTGCCGCCACGGCCGGCCCACCCGTGGGTGGGCGTGCAGAAGGGCCTGCGTGTTGCCTCTGGGTGTGCCGCCACGGCCGGCCCACCCGTGGAGTGGGCGTGCAGAACTGTTTGCGTGTGCCTCTGGGTGTGCCGCTACGGCCGGCCCACCCGTGGGTGGGCGTGCAGAAGGGCCTGCGGTTGCCTCTGGGTGTGCCGCCACGGCCGGCCCACCCGTGGGTGGGCGTGCAGAACTGTTTGCGTGTGCCTCTGGGTGTGCCGCCACGGCCGGCCCACCCGTGGGTGGGCGTGCAGAACTGCTTTGCGTGTGCCACTGGGTGTGCCGCCACGGCCGGCCCACCCGTGGGTGGGCGTGCAGAAGGGCCTGCGTGTGCCTCTGGGTGTGCCGCCACGGCCGGCCCACCCGTGGGTGGGCGTGCAGAAGTGCTTGCGTGTGCCACTGGGTGTGCCGCCACGGCCGGCCCACCCGTGGGTGGGCGTGCAGAAGGGCCTGCGGGTTGCCTCTGGGTGTGCCGCCACGGCCGGCCCACCCGTGGGTGGGCGTGCAGAAATGTTTGCGTGTTGCCTCTGGGTGTGCCGCCACGGCCGGCCCACCCGTGGGTGGGCGTGCAGAAGGGTTTGCGTGTTGCCTCTGGGTGTGCCGCCACGGCCGGCCCACCCGTGGGTGGGCGTGCAGAAGAGCCTGCGGTTGCCTCTGGGTGTGCCGCCACGGCCGGCCCACCCGTGGGTGGGCGTGCAGAAGGGCCTGCGTGTTGCCTCTGGGTGTGCCGCCACGGCCGGCCCACCCGTGGGTGGGCGTGCAGAACTGTTTGCGTGTGCCACTGGGTGTGCCGCCACGGCCGGCCCACCCGTGGGTGGGCGTGCAGAAGCGGTCTGCGTGTTGCCTCTGGGTGTGCCGCCACGGCCGGCCCACCCGTGGGTGGGCGTGCAGAAGGGTCTGCGTGTGCCTCTGGGTGTGCCGCCACGGCCGGCCCACCCGTGGGTGGGCGTGCAGAAGTGCTTGCGTGTTGCCACTGGGTGTGCCGCCACGGCCGGCCCACCCGTGGGTGGGCGTGCAGAACTGCTTGCGTGTTGCCTCTGGGTGTGCCGCCACGGCCGGCCCACCCGTGGAGTGGGCGTGCAGAACTGTTTGCGTGTGCCACTGGGTGTGCCGCCACGGCCGGCCCACCCGTGGGTGGGCGTGCAGAACTGTTTGCGTGTGCCACTGGGTGTGCCGCCACGGCCGGCCCACCCGTGGGTGGAGCGTGCAGAAGGGTTCTGCGTGTTGCCTCTGGGTGTGCCGCCACGGCCGGCCCACCCGTGGGTGGGCGTGCAGAACGTGTCTGCGTGTTGCCTCTGGGTGTGCCGCCACGGCCGGCCCACCCGTGGGTGGGCGTGCAGAAGCGGTTTGCGTGTTGCCTCTGGGTGTGCCGCCACGGCCGGCCCACCCGTGGGTAGGCGTGCAGAACTGTTTGCGTGTGCCTCTGGGTGTGCCGCCACGGCCGGCCCACCCGTGGGTGGGCGTGCAGAAGTGTCTGCGTGTGCCTCTGGGTGTGCCGCCACGGCCGGCCCACCCGTGGGTGGGCGTGCAGAAGTGTTTGCGGTTGCCTCTGGGTGTGCCGCCACGGCCGGCCCACCCGTGGGTGGGCGTGCAGAAGGGCCTGCGTGTTGCCTCTGGGTGTGCCGCCACGGCCGGCCCACCCGTGGGTGGGCGTGCAGAAGGGTTTGCGTGTTGCCTCTGGGTGTGCCGCCACGGCCGGCCCACCCGTGGGTGGGCGTGCAGAACGGTTTGCGTGTGCCACTGGGTGTGCCGCCACGGCCGGCCCACCCGTGGAGTGGGCGTGCAGAACTGTTTGCGTGTGCCACTGGGTGTGCCGCCACGGCCGGCCCACCCGTGGGTGGGCGTGCAGAAGCTGTCTGCGGTTGCCTCTGGGTGTGCCGCCACGGCCGGCCCACCCGTGGGTGGGCGTGCAGAAAGTGTTTGCGTGTTGCCTCTGGGTGTGCCGCCACGGCCGGCCCACCCGTGGGTGGGCGTGCAGAACGGTTTGCGTGTGCCACTGGGTGTGCCGCCACGGCCGGCCCACCCGTGGAGTGGGCGTGCAGAACTGTTTGCGTGTGCCACTGGGTGTGCCGCCACGGCCGGCCCACCCGTGGGTGGGCGTGCAGAAGGGCCTGCGGTGTGCCTCTGGGTGTGCCGCCACGGCCCGGCCCACCCGTGGGTGGGCGTGCAGAAGGGCCTGCGTGTTGCCTCTGGGTGTGCCGCCACGGCCGGCCCACCCGTGGGTGGGCGTGCAGAACTGTTTGCGTGTGCCTCTGGGTGTGCCGCCACGGCCGGCCCACCCGTGGGTGGGCGTGCAGAACTGTTTGCGTGTTGCCACTGGGTGTGCCGCCACGGCCGGCCCACCCGTGGGTGGGCGTGCAGAAGCGGTTTCGCGTGTTGCCTCTGGGTGTGCCGCCACGGCCGGCCCACCCGTGGGTGGGCGTGCAGAACTGTTTGCGTGTGCCACTGGGTGTGCCGCCACGGCCGGCCCACCCGTGGGTGGGCGTGCAGAAGGGTTTGCGGTTGCCTCTGGGTGTGCCGCCACGGCCGGCCCACCCGTGGGTGGGCGTGCAGAAGAGCCTGCGGTTGCCTCTGGGTGTGCCGCCACGGCCGGCCCACTCGTGGGTGGGCGTGCAGAAGGGCCTGCGTGTGCCCTTAGGTGTGCCGCCACGGCCGGCCCACCCGTGGGTGGGCGTGCAGAAAGGCTTGCGTGTGCCACTGGGTGTGCCGCCACGGCCGGCCCACCCGTGGGTGGGCGTGCAGAAATGTTTCGCGGTTGCCTCTGGGTGTGCCGCTCGACGGCCCACCCATGGGTGGGCGTGCAGAAGGGCCTGCGTGTGGCTCTGAATGTGCCGCCACGGCCGGCCCACCCGTGGGTGGGCGTGCAGAAGTGCCTGCGTTTGCCTCTGGGTGTGCCGCCACGGCCGGCCCACCCGTGGGTGGGCGTGCAGAAGGGTTTGCGGTTGCCTCTGGGTGTGCCGCCACGGCCGGCCCACCCGTGGGTGAGGCGTGCAGAACTGTTTGCGTGTGCCACTGGGTGTGCCGCCACGGCCGGCCCACCCGTGGAGTGGGCGTGCAGAAGGGTTTGCGGTTGCCTCTGGGTGTGCCGCCACGGCCGGCCCACCCGTGGGTGGGCGTGCAGAACTGTTTGCGTGTGCCTCTGGGTGTGCCGCCACGGCCGGCCCACCCGTGGGTGGGCGTGCAGAAGTGCTTGCAGTGTGCCTCTGGGTGTGCCGCCACGGCCGGCCCACCCGTGGGTGGGCGTGCAGAAGTGTTTGCGGTTGCCTCTGGTGTGTGCCGCCACGGCCGGCCCACCCGTGGGTGGGCGTGCAGAAGTGTTTGCGTGTTGCCTCTGGGTGTGCCGCCACGGCCGGCCCACCCGTGGGTGGGCGTGCAGAACTGTTCTGCGTGTGCCACTGGGTGTGCCGCCACGGCCGGCCCACCCGTGGGTGGGCGTGCAGAAGGGTTTGCGTTTGCCTCTGGGTGTGCCGCCACGGCCGGCCCACCCGTGGGTGGGCGTGCAGAAGCGGCTTGCGTGTTGCCACTGGGTGTGCCGCCACGGCCGGCCCACCCGTGGAGTGGGCGTGCAGAAGCTGTTTGCGTGTGCCACTGGGTGTGCCGCCACGGCCGGCCCACCCGTGGGTGGGCGTGCAGAAGGGCCTGCGGTTGCCTCTGGGTGTGCCGCCACGGCCGGCCCACCCGTGGAGTGGGCGTGCAGAAGTGCCTGCGTTTGCCTCTGGGTGTGCCGCCACGGCCGGCCCACCCGTGGGTGGGCGTGCAGAACTGTTTGCGTGTGCCTCTGGGTGTGCCGCCACGGCCGGCCCACCCATGGGTGGGCGTGCAGAACTGTTTGCGTGTGCCTCTGGGTGTGCCGCCACGGCCGGCCCACCCGTGGGTGGGCGTGCAGAACTGTTTGCGTGTGCCACTGGGTGTGCCGCCACGGCCGGCCCACCCGTTGGTGGGCTTGCAGAAGGGTTTGCGTTTGTCTCTGGGTGTGCCGCCACGGCCCGGCCCACCCGTTGGTAGAGCGTGCAGAATAGCCGCTTTTGCTTCTGGGTGTTGCCGCCACGGCCGGCCCATCCGTGGATGCAGCGTGCAGAACTGTTTGCGTGTGCCTCTGGGTGTGCCGCCACTGCCGGCCCACCCGGTGGGTGGGCGTGCAGATGGGCCTGCGTGGGGCTCTGGGTGTGCCGCCACGGCCGGCCCACCCGTGGGTGGGCGTGCAGAAGCGGTCTTGCGTGTTGCCACTGGGTGTGCCGCCACGGCCGGCCCACCCGTGGGTGGGCGTGCAGAACTGCTTGCGTGTGCCACTGGGTGTGCCGCCACGGCCGGCCCACCCGTGGGTGGGCGTGCAGAAGGGCCTGCGTGTTGCCTCTGGGTGTGCCGCCACGGCCGGCCCACCCGTGGGTGGGCGTGCAGAAGTGCCTGCGTTTGCCTCTGGGTGTGCCGCCACGGCTGGCCCACCCGTGGGTGGGCGTGCAGAACTGTTTGCGTGTGCCACTGGGTGTGCCGCCACGGCCGGCCCACCCGTGGGTGGGCGTGCAGAACTGTTTGCGTGTGCCACTGGGTGTGCCGCCACGGCCGGCCCACCCGTGGGTGGGCGTGCAGAAGGGCCTGCGTTTGCCTCTGGGTGTGCCGCCACGGCCGGCCCACCCGTGGGTGGGCGTGCAGAAAGAGCCTGCGTTGCCTCTGGGTGTGCCGCCACGGCCGGCCCACCCGTGGGTGGCGTGCAGAGACGGCTCTGCGTGTTGCCTCTGGGTGTGCCGCCACGGCCGGCCCACCCGTGAGTGGGCGTGCAGAAGAGCCTGCGTGTGCCTCTGGGTGTGCCGCCACGGCCGGCCCACCCGTGGGTGGGCGTGCAGAAGAGCTTGCGTGTGCCACTGGGTGTGCCGCCACGGCCGGCCCACCCGTGGAGTGGGCGTGCAGAAGGGCCTGCGGTTGCCTCTGGGTGTGCCGCCACGGCCGGCCCACCCGTGGGTGGGCGTGCAGAACTGTTTGCGTGTGCCTCTGGGTGTGCCGCCACGGCCGGCCCACCCGTGGGTGGGCGTGCAGAAGGGCCTGCGGTTGCCTCTGGGTGTGCCGCCACGGCCGGCCCACCCGTGGGTGGGCGTGCAGAACTGTTTGCGTGTGCCACTGGGTGTGCCGCCACGGCCGGCCCACCCGTGGGTGGGCGTGCAGAACTGTTTGCGTGTGCCACTGGGTGTGCCGCCACGGCCGGCCCACCCGTGGAGTGGGCGTGCAGAAGGGCCTGCGTGTTGCCCCTGGGTGTGCCGCCACGGCCGGCCCACCCGTGGGTGGGCGTGCAGAAGAGCTTGCGTGTGCCACTGGGTGTGCCGCCACGGCCGGCCCACCCGTGGGTGGGCGTGCAGAAGGGCCTGCGGTTGCCTCTGGGTGTGCCGCCACGGCCGGCCCACCCGTGGGTGGGCGTGCAGAACTGTTTGCGTGTTGCCTCTGGGTGTGCCGCCACGGCCGGCCCACCCGTGGGTGGGCGTGCAGAAGGGTTTGCGGTTGCCTCTGGGTGTGCCGCCACGGCCGGCCCACCCGTGGGTGGGCGTGCAGAAGGGCCTGCGGTTGCCTCTGGGTGTGCCGCCACGGCCGGCCCACCCGTGGGTGGGCGTGCAGAAAGGGCCTGCGGTTGCCTCTGGGTGTGCCGCCACGGCCGGCCCACCCGTGGGTGGGCGTGCAGGAACTGTTTGCGTGTGCCTCTGGGTGTGCCGCCACGGCCGGCCCACCCGTGGGTGGGCGTGCAGAACGGCCTGCGGTTGCCTCTGGGTGTGCCGCCACGGCCGGCCCACCCGTGGGTGGGCGTGCAGAAGTGCCTGCGTGTGCCTCTGGGTGTGCCGCCACGGCCGGCCCACCCGTGGAGTGGGCGTGCAGAAGGGCTTGCGTGTTGCCTCTGGGTGTGCCGCCACGGCCGGCCCACCCGTGGGTGGGCGTGCAGAAGTGTTTGCGTGTGCCTCTGGGTGTGCCGCCACGGCCGGCCCACCCGTGGGTGGGCGTGCAGAAGGGCTTGCGGTTGCCTCTGGGTGTGCCGCCACGGCCGGCCCACCCGTGGGTGGGCGTGCAGAAGAGGCCTGCGTTTGCCTCTGGGTGTGCCGCCACGGCCGGCCCACCCGTGGGTGGGCGTGCAGAACTGTTTGCGTGTGCCACTGGGTGTGCCGCCACGGCCGGCCCACCCGTGGGTGGGCGTGCAGAACTGTTTGCGTGTGCCACTGGGTGTGCCGCCACGGCCGGCCCACCCGTGGGTGGGCGTGCAGAAGGGTTTGCGGTTGCCTCTGGGTGTGCCGCCACGGCCGGCCCACCCGTGGGTGGGCGTGCAGAACTGTTTGCGTGTGCCTCTGGGTGTGCCGCCACGGCCGGCCCACCCGTGGGTGGGCGTGCAGAAGGGTCTGCGGTTGCCTCTGGGTGTGCCGCCACGGCCGGCCCACCCGTGGGTGGGCGTGCAGAACTGTTTGCGTGTGCCTCTGGGTGTGCCGCCACGGCCGGCCCACCCGTGGGTGGGCGTGCAGAAGGGCCTGCGGTTGCCTCTGGGTGTGCCGCCACGGCCGGCCCACCCGTGGGTGGGCGTGCAGAAGTGTTTGCGGTTGCCTCTGGGTGTGCCGCCACGGCCGGCCCACCCGTGGGTGGGCGTGCAGAAGGGCCTGCGTGTGCCTCTGGGTGTGCCGCCACGGCCGGCCCACCCGTGGGTGGGCGTGCAGAAGAGCTTGCGTGTGCCACTGGGTGTGCCGCCACGGCCGGCCCACCCGTGGAGTGGGCGTGCAGAAATGTTTGCGTGTTGCCTCTGGGTGTGCCGCCACGGCCGGCCCACCCGTGGGTGGGCGTGCAGAAGGGCCTGCGTGTGCCTCTGGGTGTGCCGCCACGGCCGGCCCACCCGTGGGTGGGCGTGCAGAAGCTGCTTGCGTGTGCCTCTGGGTGTGCCGCCACGGCCGGCCCACCCGTGGAGTGGGCGTGCAGAAGGGTTTGCGTGTTGCCTCTGGGTGTGCCGCCACGGCCGGCCCACCCGTGGGTGGGCGTGCAGAACGGTCTGCGTGTGCCACTGGGTGTGCCGCCACGGCCGGCCCACCCGTGGGTGGGCGTGCAGAAGTGTTTGCGTGTTGCCTCTGGGTGTGCCGCCACGGCCGGCCCACCCGTGGGTGGGCGTGCAGAACTGTTTGCGTGTGCCTCTGGGTGTGCCGCCACGGCCGGCCCACCCGTGGGTGGGCGTGCAGAAGGGCCTGCGGTGTGCCTCTGGGTGTGCCGCCACGGCCGGCCCACCCGTGGGTGGGCGTGCAGAAGTGTTTGCGTGTTGCCTCTGGGTGTGCCGCCACGGCCGGCCCACCCGTGGGTGGGCGTGCAGAAGAGTCTGCGTGTTGCCTCTGGGTGTGCCGCCACGGCCGGCCCACCCGTGGGTGGGCGTGCAGAACTGTTTGCGTGTGCCACTGGGTGTGCCGCCACGGCCGGCCCACCCGTGGGTGGGCGTGCAGAAGGGCTTGCGTGTTGCCTCTGGGTGTGCCGCCACGGCCGGCCCACCCGTGGGTGGGCGTGCAGAAGTGCTTGCGTGTTGCCTCTGGGTGTGCCGCCACGGCCGGCCCACCCGTGGGTGGGCGTGCAGAACTGTTTGCGTGTGCCACTGGGTGTGCCGCCACGGCCGGCCCACCCGTGGGTGAGGCGTGCAGAAGTGCCTGCGTGTTGCCTCTGGGTGTGCCGCCACGGCCGGCCCACCTGTGGGTGGGCGTGCAGAAGCTGCTTGCGTGTTGCCTCTGGGTGTGCCGCCACGGCCGGCCCACCCGTGGGTGGGCGTGCAGAACTGTTTGCGTGTGCCACTGGGTGTGCCGCCACGGCCGGCCCACCCGTGGGTGGGCGTGCAGAACTGTTTGCGTGTGCCACTGGATGTGCCGCCACGGCCGGCCCACCCGTTGGTGGGCTTGCAGAAGGGTTTGCGTTTGTCTCTGGGTGTGCCGCCACGGCCGGCCCACCCGTTGGTAGGCGTGCAGAATAGCCGCGTTTGCTTCTGGGTTTGCCGCCACGGCCGGCCCATCCGTGGGTGCGGCGTGCAGAACTGTTTGCGTGTGCCTCTGGGTGTGCCGCCACGGCCGGCCCACCGGTGGAGTGGGCGTGCAGATGGGCCTGCGTGTGGCTCTGGGTGTGCCGCCACGGCCGGCCCACCCGTGGGTGGGCGTGCAGAACTGTTTGCGTGTGCCACTGGATGTGCCGCCACGGCCGGCCCACCCGTGGGTGGGCGTGCAGAAGGGTTTGCGGTTGCCTCTGGGTGTGCCGCCACGGCCGGCCCACCCGTGGGTGGGCGTGCAGAAGCAGTTTGCGTGTGCCACTGGGTGTGCCGCCACGGCCGGCCCACCCGTGGGTGGGCGTGCAGAAGTGTCTGCGTGTGCCACTGGGTGTGCCGCCACGGCCGGCCCACCCGTGGGTGGGCGTGCAGAAGGGCCTGCGGTTGCCTCTGGGTGTGCCGCCACGGCCGGCCCACCCGTGGGTGGGCGTGCAGAACTGTTTGCGTGTGCCACTGGGTGTGCCGCCACGGCCGGCCCACCCGTGGGTGGGCGTGCAGAACTGTTTGCGTGTGCCACTGGGTGTGCCGCCACGGCCGGCCCACCCGTGGGTGGGCGTGCAGAAGGGTTTGCGTGTTGCCTCTGGGTGTGCCGCCACGGCCGGCCCACCCGTGGGTGGGCGTGCAGAAGGGTTTGCGTGTTGCCTCTGGGTGTGCCGCCACGGCCGGCCCACCCGTGGGTGGGCGTGCAGAACTGTTTGCGTGTGCCACTGGGTGTGCCGCCACGGCCGGCCCACCCGTGGGTGGGCGTGCAGAACTGTTTGCGTGTGCCACTGGGTGTGCCGCCACGGCCGGCCCACCCGTGGGTGGGCGTGCAGAACTGTTTGCGTGTGCCTCTGGGTGTGCCGCCACGGCCGGCCCACCCGTGGGTGGGCGTGCAGAACTGTCTGCGTGTGCCACTGGGTGTGCCGCCACGGCCGGCCCACCCGTGGGTGGGCGTGCAGAAGGGCTTGCGGTGTGCCTCTGGGTGTGCCGCCACGGCCGGCCCACCCGTGGGTGGGCGTGCAGAAGGGCCTGCGTGTTGCCTCTGGGTGTGCCGCCACGGCCGGCCCACCCGTGGGTGGGCGTGCAGAAGGGCCTGCGTGTTGCCTCTGGGTGTGCCGCCACGGCCGGCCCACCCGTGGGTGGGCGTGCAGAACGGTCTGCGTGTGCCACTGGGTGTGCCGCCACGGCCGGCCCACCCGTGGGTGGGCGTGCAGAAATGTTTGCGTGTTGCCTCTGGGTGTGCCGCCACGGCCGGCCCACCCGTGGGTGGGCGTGCAGAAGGGTCTGCGTGTTGCCTCTGGGTGTGCCGCCACGGCCGGCCCACCCGTGGGTGGGCGTGCAGAACGTGTTTGCGTGTGCCACTGGGTGTGCCGCCACGGCCGGCCCACCCGTGGGTGGGCGTGCAGAAGGGTTTGCGTGTTGCCTCTGGGTGTGCCGCCACGGCCGGCCCACCCGTGGGTGGGCGTGCAGAAGAGCTTGCGTGTTGCCTCTGGGTGTGCCGCCACGGCCGGCCCACCCGTGGGTGGGCGTGCAGAAGGGCTTGCGTGTTGCCTCTGGGTGTGCCGCCACGGCCGGCCCACCCGTGGGTGGGCGTGCAGAAGTGTTTGCGTTTGCCTCTGGGTGTGCCGCCACGGCCGGCCCACCCGTGGGTGGGCGTGCAGAACTGTTTGCGTGTGCCTCTGGGTGTGCCGCCACGGCCGGCCCACCCGTGGGTGAGCGTGCAGAACGGCCTGCGGTTGCCTCTGGGTGTGCCGCCACGGCCGGCCCACCCGTGAGTGGGCGTGCAGAAGGGCCTGCGTGTGCCCTTGGGTGTGCCGCCACGGCCGGCCCACCCGTGGGTGGGCGTGCAGAAGAGCTTGCGTGTGCCACTGGGTGTGCCGCCACGGCCGGCCCACCCGTGGGTGGGCGTGCAGAAGGGCCTGCGGTTGCCTCTGGGTGTGCCGCCACGGCCGGCCCACCCGTGGGTGGGCGTGCAGAACTGTTTGCGTGTGCCTCTGGGTGTGCCGCCACGGCCGGCCCATTCGTGGGTGGGCGTGCAGAAGGGCCTGCGGTTGCCTCTGGGTGTGCCGCCACGGCCGGCCCACCCGTGGGTGGGCGTGCAGAAGGGCCTGCGGTTGCCTCTGGGTGTGCCGCCACGGCCGGCCCACCCGTGGGTGGGCGTGCAGAAGGGCCTGCGTTTGCCTCTGGGTGTGCCGCCACGGCCGGCCCACCCGTGGGTGGGCGTGCAGAAGGGTCTGCGGTTGCCTCTGGGTGTGCCGCCACGGCCGGCCCACCCGTGGGTGGGCGTGCAGAACTGTTTGCGTGTGCCACTGGGTGTGCCGCCACGGCCGGCCCACCCGTGGGTGGGCGTGCAGAACTGCTTTGCGTGTGCCACTGGGTGTGCCGCCACGGCCGGCCCACCCGTGGGTGGGCGTGCAGAAGGGCCTGCGTGTGCCCCTGGGTGTGCCGCCACGGCCGGCCCACCCGTGGGTGGGCGTGCAGAAGAGCTTGCGTGTGCCACTAGGTGTGCCGCCACGGCCGGCCCACCCGTCGGTGGGCGTGCAGAAGGGCCTGGGGTTGCCTTTGGGTGTGCCGCAACGGCCGGCCCACCCGCGGGTGGGCGTGCAGAAATGTTTGCGGTTGCCTCTGGGTGTGCCGCCACGGCCGGCCCACCCATGGGTGGGCGTGCAGAAGGGCCCGCGTGTGGCTCTGGGTGTGCCGCCACGGCCGGCCCACCCGTGGGTGGGCGTGCAGAAGTGCCTGCGTTTGCCTCTGGGTGTGCCGCTACGGCCGGCCCACCCGTGGGTGGGCGTGCAGAAGGGTTTGCGGTTGCCTCTGGGTGTGCCGCCACGGCCGGCCCACCCGTGGGTGGGCGTGCAGAACGGTTTGCGTGTGTCACTGGGTGTGCCGCCACGGCCGGCCCACCCGTGGGTGGGCGTGCAGAAGGGTTTGCGGTTGCCTCTGGGTGTGCCGCCACGGCCGGCCCACCCGTGGGTGGGCGTGCAGAACGGTTTGCGTGTGTCACTGGGTGTGCCGCCACGGCCGGCCCACCCGTGGGTGGGCGTGCAGAACTGTTTGCGTGTGCCACTGGGTGTGCCGCCACGGCCGGCCCACCCGTGGGTGGGCGTGCAGAACTGTTTGCGGTTGCCTCTGGGTGTGCCGCCACGGCCGGCCCACCCGTGGGTGGGCGTGCAGAAGGGTCTGCGGTTGCCTCTGGGTGTGCCGCCACGGCCGGCCCACCCGTGGGTGGGCGTGCAGAATGGCCTGCGTGTGCCACTGGGTGTGCCGCCACGGCCGGCCCACCCGTGGGTGGGCGTGCAGAAGTGTTTGCGGTTGCCTCTGGGTGTGCCGCCACGGCCGGCCCACCCGTGGGTGGGCGTGCAGAAGGGCCTGCGGTTGCCTCTGGGTGTGCCGCCACGGCCGGCCCACCCGTGGGTGGGCGTGCAGAAGGGCTTGCGGTTGCCTCTGGGTGTGCCGCCACGGCCTGCCCACCCGTGGGTGGGCGTGCAGAACTGTTTGCGTGTGCCTCTGGGTGTGCCGCTACGGCCGGCCCATTCGTGGGTGGGTGTGCAGAAGGGCCTGCGGTTGCCTCTGGGTGTGCCGCCACGGCCGGCCCACCCGTGGGTGGGTGTGCAGAAGGGCCTGCGGTTGCCTCTGGGTGTGCCGCCACGGCCGGCCCACCCGTGGGTGGGCGTGCAGAAGGGCCTGGGGTTGCCTCTGGGTGTGCCGCCACGGCCGGCCCACCCGTGGGTGGGCGTGTAGAAGTGCCTGCGTTTGCCTCTGGATGTGCCGCAACGGCCGGCCCACCCATGGGTGGGCGTGCAGAAGGGTTTGCGGTTTCCTCTGGGTGTGCCGCCACGGCCGGCCCACCCATGGGTGGGCGTGCAGAAGGGCCCGCGTGTGGCTCTGGATGTGCCGCCACGGCCGGCCCACCCGTGGGTGGGCGTGCAAAATTCTTGGCGTGTGCCACTGGGTGTGCCGCCACGGCCGGCCCACCCGTGGGTGGGCGTGCAGAAGGGCCTGCGTGTGCCCCTGGGTGTGCCGCCACGGCCGGCCCACCCGTGGGTGGGCGTGCAGAACTGTTTGCGTGTGCCACTGGGTGTGCCGCCACGGCCGGCCCACCCGTGGGTGGGCGTGCAGAAGGGCCTGCGGGTTGCCTCTGGGTGTGCCGCCACGGCCGGCCCACCCGTGGGTGGGCGTGCAGAAGGGCCTGCGGTTGCCTCTGGGTGTGCCGCCACGGCCGGCCCACCCGTGGGTGGGCGTGCAGAACTGTTTGCGTGTGCCACTGGGTGTGCCGCCACGGCCGGCCCACCCGTGGGTGGGCGTGCAGAAGGGTTTGCGGTTGCCTCTGGGTGTGCCGCCACGGCCGGCCCACCCGTGGGTGGGCGTGCAGAAGGGTCTGCGTGTGCCTCTGGGTGTGCCGCCACGGCCGGCCCACCCGTGGGTGGGCGTGCAGAAGGGCCTGCGGTTGCCTCTGGGTGTGCCGCCACGGCCGGCCCACCCGTGGGTGGGCGTGCAGAAGCTGTTTGCGTGTGCCTCTGGGTGTGCCGCCACGGCCGGCCCACCCGTGGGTGGGCGTGCAGAAGGGCCTGCGGTTTGCCTCTGGGTGTGCCGCCACGGCCGGCCCACCCGTGGAGTGGGCGTGCAGAAGGGCCTGCGTGTTGCCTCTGGGTGTGCCGCCACGGCCGGCCCACCCGTGGGTGGGCGTGCAGAAGTGCTTGCGTGTGCCACTGGGTGTGCCGCCACGGCCGGCCCACCCGTGGGTGGGCGTGCAGAACGGTCTGCGTGTTGCCTCTGGGTGTGCCGCCACGGCCGGCCCACCCGTGGGTGGGCGTGCAGAAGTGCCTGCGTGTTGCCTCTGGGTGTGCCGCCACGGCCGGCCCACCCGTGGGTGGGCGTGCAGAAGTGCTTGCGTGTTGCCTCTGGGTGTGCCGCCACGGCCGGCCCACCCGTGGGTGGGCGTGCAGAAGGGCCTGCGTTTGCCTCTGGGTGTGCCGCCACGGCCGGCCCACCCGTGGGTGGGCGTGCAGAAGGGCCTGCGTGTTGCCTCTGGGTGTGCCGCCACGGCCGGCCCACCCGTGGGTGGGCGTGCAGAAGCTGTTTGCGTGTGCCACTGGGTGTGCCGCCACGGCCGGCCCACCCGTGGGTGGGCGTGCAGAACTGTTTGCGTGTGCCACTGGGTGTGCCGCCACGGCCGGCCCACCCGTGGGTGGGCGTGCAGAAGGGCCTGCGTGTGCCTCTGGGTGTGCCGCCACGGCCGGCCCACCCGTGGGTGGGCGTGCAGAAGTGCTTGCGTGTGCCACTGGGTGTGCCGCCACGGCCGGCCCACCCGTGGGTGGGCGTGCAGAAGGGCCTGCGGGTTGCCTCTGGGTGTGCCGCCACGGCCGGCCCACCCGTGGGTGGGCGTGCAGAAATGTTTGCGTGTTGCCTCTGGGTGTGCCGCCACGGCCGGCCCACCCGTGGGTGAGCGTGCAGAAGTGCTTGCGTGTGCCACTGGGTGTGCCGCCACGGCCGGCCCACCCGTGGGTGGGCGTGCAGAAGTGCCTGCGTTTGCCTCTGGGTGTGCCGCCACGGCCGGCCCACCCGTGGGTGGGCGTGCAGAAGGGTTTGCGTGTTGCCTCTGGGTGTGCCGCCACGGCCGGCCCACCCGTGGAGTGGGCGTGCAGAACTGTTTGCGTGTGCCACTGGGTGTGCCGCCACGGCCGGCCCACCCGTGGGTGGGCGTGCAGAAGGGTTTGCGGTGTGCCTCTGGGTGTGCCGCCACGGCCGGCCCACCCGTGGGTGGGCGTGCAGAACGTGTTTGCGTGTTGCCTCTGGGTGTGCCGCCACGGCCGGCCCACCCGTGGGTGGGCGTGCAGAAGTGTTTGCGTGTGCCACTGGGTGTGCCGCCACGGCCGGCCCACCCGTGGGTGGGCGTGCAGAACTGTTTGCGGTTGCCTCTGGGTGTGCCGCCACGGCCGGCCCACCCGTGGGTGGGCGTGCAGAAGGGTCTGCGTGTTGCCTCTGGGTGTGCCGCCACGGCCGGCCCACCCGTGGGTGGGCGTGCAGAAGCGGTTTGCGTGTTGCCTCTGGGTGTGCCGCCACGGCCGGCCCACCCGTGGGTGGGCGTGCAGAAGGGCCTGCGTTTGCCTCTGGGTGTGCCGCCACGGCCGGCCCACCCGTGGGTGGGCGTGCAGAACTGTTTGCGTGTGGCACTGGGTGTGCCGCCACGGCCGGCCCACCCGTGGGTGGGCGTGCAGAAGGGTTTGCGTGTGCCTCTGGGTGTGCCGCCACGGCCGGCCCACCCGTGGGTGGGCGTGCAGAAGGGCCTGCGGTTGCCTCTGGGTGTGCCGCCACGGCCGGCCCACCCGTGGGTGGGCGTGCAGAACTGTTTGCGTGTGCCACTGGGTGTGCCGCCACGGCCGGCCCACCCGTGAGTGGGCGTGCAGAACTGTTTGCGTGTGCCACTGGGTGTGCCGCCACGGCCGGCCCACCCGAGGGTGGGCGTGCAGAAGCTGTTTGCGGTGTGCCACTGGGTGTGCCGCCACGGCCGGCCCACCCGTGGGTGGGCGTGCAGAACTGTTTGCGTGTGCCTCTGGGTGTGCCGCCACGGCCGGCCCACCCGTGGGTGGGCGTGCAGAACTGTTTGCGTGTGCCACTGGGTGTGCCGCCACGGCCGGCCCACCCGTGGGTGGGCGTGCAGAAGGGTTTGCGGTTGCCTCTGGGTGTGCCGCCACGGCCGGCCCACCCGTGGGTGGGCGTGCAGAAGGGCCTGCGGTTGCCTCTGGGTGTGCCGCCACGGCCGGCCCACCCGTGGGTGGGCGTGCAGAAGGGCCTGCGTGTGCCCCTGGGTGTGCCGCCACGGCCGGCCCACCCGTGGGTGGGCGTGCAGAAGAGCTTGCGTGTGCCACTGGGTGTGCCGCCACGGCCGGCCCACCCGTGGGTGGGCGTGCAGAAGGGCCTGCGGTGTGCCTCTGGGTGTGCCGCCACGGCCGGCCCACCCGTGGGTGGGCGTGCAGAACTGTTTGCGTGTGCCACTGGGTGTGCCGCCACGGCCGGCCCACCCGTGGGTGGGCGTGCAGAAGGGCCTGGGGTTGCCTCTGGGTGTGCCGCCACGGCCGGCCCACCCGTGGGTGGGCGTGCAGAAGTGCCTGCGTTTGCCTCTGGGTGTGCCGCAACGGCTGGCCCACCCGTGGGTGGGCGTGCAGAAGTTTCTGCGGGTGCCTCTGAATGTGCAGCAATGGCCGGTCCACCCGTGGGTGGGCGTGCAGAAGTGTCTGGGTTTGCCCCTGGGTGTGCCGCAACGGCCGGCCCACCCGTGGGTGGGCGTGCAGAAGTGTCTGCGGGTGTCGCTGTGTATGCCGCAACGGCCGGCCCACCCGTGGGTGGGCGTGCAGAAGTGTATGGGATTTCCTCTGGGTGTTCAGCAATGGAGGGCCCACCCGTGGGTGGGCGTGCAGAAGTGTCTGCCGGTGCCTCTGGGTGTGCAGCAATGGCCGGCCCACCAGTAGGAAGGCGTGCAGAAGTGTCTGGGGTTGCCTCTGGGTGTGCCGCCACGGCCGGCCCACCCGTGGGTGGGCGTGCAGAAGTGTCTGCGGGTGCCACTGGGTGTGCCGCCACGGCCGGCCCACCCGTGGGTGGGCGTGCAGAACTGTTTGCGTGTTGCCTCTGGGTGTGCCGCCACGGCCGGCCCACCCGTGGGTGGGCGTGCAGAAGTGTTTGCGTGTTGCCTCTGGGTGTGCCGCCACGGCCGGCCCACCCGTGGGTGGGCGTGCAGAACGGTTTGCGTGTGCCACTGGGTGTGCCGCCACGGCCGGCCCACCCGTGGGTGGGCGTGCAGAAGTGCCTGCGTTTGCCTCTGAGTGTGCCGCCACGGCCGGCCCACCCGTGGGTGGGCGTGCAGAACTGTTTGCGTGTGCCACTGGGTGTGCCGCCACGGCCGGCCCACCCGTGGGTGGGCGTGCAGAACTGTTTGCGTGTTGCCTCTGGGTGTGCCGCCACGGCCGGCCCACCCGTGGAGTGGGCGTGCAGAAGGGTCTGCGGTTGCCTCTGGGTGTGCCGCCACGGCCGGCCCACCCGTGGGTGGGCGTGCAGAAGGGCCTGCGGTTGCCTCTGGGTGTGCCGCCACGGCCGGCCCACCCGTGGGTGGGCGTGCAGAACTGTTTGCGTGTGCCACTGGGTGTGCCGCCACGGCCGGCCCACCCGTGGGTGGGCGTGCAGAACTGTTTGCGTGTGCCACTGGGTGTGCCGCCACGGCCGGCCCACCCGTGGGTGGGCGTGCAGAACTGTTTGCGTGTGCCACTGGGTGTGCCGCCACGGCCGGCCCACCCGTGGGTGGGCGTGCAGAACTGTCTGCGTGTGCCTCTGGGTGTGCCGCCACGGCCGGCCCACCCGTGGGTGGGCGTGCAGAACTGTTTGCGTGTGCCACTGGGTGTGCCGCCACGGCCGGCCCACCCGTGGGTGGGCGTGCAGAAGGGTTTGCGTGTTGCCTCTGGGTGTGCCGCCACGGCCGGCCCACCCGTGGGTGGGCGTGCAGAAGGGCCTGCGTGTTGCCTCTGGGTGTGCCGCCACGGCCGGCCCACCCGTGGGTGGGCGTGCAGAAGGGCCTGCGTGTGCCTCTGGGTGTGCCGCCACGGCCGGCCCACCCGTGGGTGGGCGTGCAGAAGTGTTTGCGTGTGCCTCTGGGTGTGCCGCCACGGCCGGCCCACCCGTGGGTGGGCGTGCAGAACTGTTTGCGTGTGCCTCTGGGTGTGCCGCCACGGCCGGCCCACCCGTGGGTGGGCGTGCAGAAGGGCCTGGGTTTGCCTCTGGGTGTGCCGCCACGGCCGGCCCACCCGTGGAGTGGGCGTGCAGAAGTGCCTGCGTTTGCCTCTGGGTGTGCCGCCACGGCTGGCCCACCCGTGGGTGGGCGTGCAGAAGTTTCTGCGGGTGCCTCTGAATGTGCAGCAATGGCCGGTCCACCCGTGGGTGGGCGTGCAGAAGTGTCTGGGTTTGCCCCTGGGTGTGCCGCAGCGGCCGGCCCACCCGTGGGTGGGCGTGCAGAAGTGTCTGCGGGTGTCGCTGTGTATGCCGCCAGCGGCCGGCCCACCCGTGGGTGGGCGTGCAGAAGTGTCTGGGGTTTCCTCTGGGTGTTCAGCAATGGCAGGCCCACCCGTGGGTGGGCGTGCAGAACTGTCTGCGGGTGCCTCTGGGTGTGCCGCCATGGCCGGCCCACCAGTAGGAAGGCGTGCAGAAGCTGTCTGCGGTGTGCCTCTGGGTGTGCCGCCACGGCCGGCCCACCCGTGGGTGGGCGTGCAGAACTGTTTGCGGTGTGCCTCTGGGTGTGCCGCCACGGCCGGCCCACCCGTGGGTGGGCGTGCAGAAGGGCCTGCGTGTTGCCTCTGGGTGTGCCGCCACGGCCGGCCCACCCGTGGGTGGGCGTGCAGAAGAGCCTGCGTGTGCCTCTGGGTGTGCCGCCACGGCCGGCCCACCCGTGGGTGGGCGTGTAGAAGTGCCTGCGTTTGCCTCTGGGTGTGCCGCCAGCGGCCGGCCCACCCATGGGTGGGCGTGCAGAAGGGTTTGCGGTTTGCCTCTGGGTGTGCCGCCACGGCCGGCCCACCCATGGGTGGGCGTGCAGAAGGGCCTGCGTGTGGCTCTGGATGTGCCGCCACGGCCGGCCCACCCGTGGGTGGGCGTGCAGAACTGTTTGCGTGTGCCACTGGGTGTGCCGCCACGGCCGGCCCACCCGTGGGTGGGCGTGCAGAAGGGCCTGCGTGTGCCCCTGGGTGTGCCGCCACGGCCGGCCCACCCGTGGGTGGGCGTGCAGAACTGTTTGCGTGTGCCACTGGGTGTGCCGCCACGGCCGGCCCACCCGTGGGTGGGCGTGCAGAAGGGCCTGCGGTTGCCTCTGGGTGTGCCGCCACGGCCGGCCCACCCGTGGGTGGGCGTGCAGAACTGTTTGCGTGTGCCACTGGATGTGCCGCCACGGCCGGCCCACCCGTGGGTGGGCGTGCAGAAGGGCTTGCGGTTGCCTCTGGGTGTGCCGCCACGGCCGGCCCACCCGTGGGTGGGCGTGCAGAAGGGCCTGCGTGTGCCTCTGGGTGTGCCGCCACGGCCGGCCCACCCGTGGGTGGGCGTGCAGAAGGGCCTGCGGTTGCCTCTGGGTGTGCCGCCTCGGCCGGCCCACCCGTGGGTGGGCGTGCAGAAGGGCCTGGGGTTGCCTCTGGGTGTGCCGCCACGGCCGGCCCACCCGTCGGTGGGCGTGCAGAAGTGCCTGCGTTTGCCTCTGGGTGTGCCGCCACGGCCGGCCCAGCCGTGGGTGGGCGTGCAGAACTGTTTGCGTGTGCCACTGGATGTGCCGCCACGGCCGGCCCACCCGTGGGTGGGCGTGCAGAAGTGTTTGCGGTTGCCTCTGGGTGTGCCGCCACGGCCGGCCCACCCGTGGGTGGGCGTGCAGAACGGTTTGCGTGTGCCACTGGGTGTGCCGCCACGGCCGGCCCACCCGTGGGTGGGCGTGCAGAACTGTTTGCGTGTGCCACTGGGTGTGCCGCCACGGCCGGCCCACCCGTGGGTGGGCGTGCAGAAGGGCCTGGGGTTGCCTCTGGGTGTGCCGCCACGGCCGGCCCACCCGTGGGTGGGCGTGCAGAAGGGCCTGCGTTTGCCTCTGGGTGTGCCGCCACGGCCGGCCCACCCGTGGGTGGGCGTGCAGAAGGGCCTGCGTTTGCCTCTGGGTGTGCCGCCACGGCCGGCCCACCCGTGGGTGGGCGTGCAGAACTGTTTGCGTGTGCCACTGGGTGTGCCGCCACGGCCGGCCCACCCGTGGGTGGGCGTGCAGAACTGTTTGCGTGTGCCACTGGGTGTGCCGCCACGGCCGGCCCACCCGTGGGTGGGCGTGCAGAAGGGCCTGCGGTTGCCTCTGGGTGTGCCGCCACGGCCGGCCCACCCGTGGGTGGGCGTGCAGAAGGGCCTGCGTTTGCCTCTGGGTGTGCCGCCACGGCTGGCCCACCCGTGAGTGGGCGTGCAGAACTGTTTGCGTGTGCCTCTGGGTGTGCCGCTACGGCCGGCCCATTCGTGGGTGGGTGTGCAGAAGGGCCTGCGGTTGCCTCTGGGTGTGCCGCCACGGCCGGCCCACCCGTGGGTGGGCGTGCAGAAGTGCCTGCGTTTGCCTCTGGGTGTGCCGCCACGGCCGGCCCACCCGTGGGTGGGCGTGCAGAAGGGTTTGCGGTTGCCTCTGGGTGTGCCGCCACGGCCGGCCCACCCGTGGTTGGGCGTGCAGAACTGTTTCCGTGTGCCACTGGGTGTGCCGCCACGGCCGGCCCACCCGTGGGTGGGCGTGCAGAACTCTTTGCATGTGCCACTGGGTGTGCCTCCACGGCCGGCCCATTCGTGGGTGGGCGTGCAAATCTCTTTGCGTGTGCCACTGGGTGTGCCGCCACGGCCGGCCCACCCGTGGGTGGGCGTGCAGAAGGGCCTGCGTGTGCCCTGGGTGTGCCGCCACGGCCGGCCCACCCGTGGGTGGGCGTGCAGAAGAGCTTGCGTGTGCCACTAGGTGTGCCGCCACGGCCGGCCCACCTGTGGGTGGGCGTGCAGAAGGGCCTGCGGTTGCCTCTGGGTGTGCCGCCACGGCCGGCCCACCCGTGGGTGGGCGTGCAGAACTGTTTCCGTGTGCCACTGGATGTGCCGCCACGGCCGGCCCACCCGTGGGTGGGCGTGCAGAACGGTTTGCGGTGTGCCTCTGGGTGTGCCGCCACGGCCGGCCCACCCGTGGGTGGGCGTGCAGAAGTGTTTGCGTGTTGCCTCTGGGTGTGCCGCCACGGCCGGCCCACCCGTGGGTGGGCGTGCAGAAGGGTTTGCGGTTGCCTCTGGGTGTGCCGCCACGGCCGGCCCACCCGTGGGTGGGCGTGCAGAAGGGCCTGCGTGTTGCCTCTGGGTGTGCCGCCACGGCCGGCCCACCCGTGGGTGGGCGTGCAGAAGGGTTTGCGGTTGCCTCTGGGTGTGCCGCCACGGCCGGCCCACCCGTGGGTGGGCGTGCAGAACTGTTTGCGTGTGCCTCTGGGTGTGCCGCCACGGCCGGCCCATTCGTGGGTGGGTGTGCAGAAGGGCCTGCGGTTGCCTCTGGGTGTGCCGCCACGGCCGGCCCACCCGTGGGTGGGTGTGCAGAAGGGCCTGCGTGTGGCTCTGGATGTGCCGCCACGGCCGGCCCACCCGTGGGTGGGCGTGCAGAAGGGCCTGGGGTTGCCTCTGGGTGTGCCGCCACGGCCGGCCCACCCGTGGGTGGGCGTGTAGAAGTGCCTGCGTTTGCCTCTGGATGTGCCGCAACGGCCGGCCCACCCATGGGTGGGCGTGCAGAAGGGTTTGCGGTTTCCTCTGGGTGTGCCGCCACGGCCGGCCCACCCATGGGTGGGCGTGCAGAAGGGCCCGCGTGTGGCTCTGGATGTGCCGCCACGGCCGGCCCACCCGTGGGTGGGCGTGCAAAATTCTTGGCGTGTGCCACTGGGTGTGCCGCCACGGCCGGCCCACCCGTGGGTGGGCGTGCAGAAGGGCCTGCGTGTGCCCCTGGGTGTGCCGCCACGGCCGGCCCACCCGTGGGTGGGCGTGCAGAACTGTTTGCGTGTGCCACTGGGTGTGCCGCCACGGCCGGCCCACCCGTGGGTGGGCGTGCAGAAGGGCCTGGGGTTGCCTCTGGGTGTGCCGCCACGGCCGGCCCACCCGTGGGTGGGCGTGCAGAAGGGCCTGCGGTTGCCTCTGGGTGTGCCGCCACGGCCGGCCCACCCGTGGGTGGGCGTGCAGAACTGTTTGCGTGTGCCACTGGATGTGCCGCCACGGCCGGCCCACCCGTGGGTGGGCGTGCAGAAGGGTTTGCGGTTGCCTCTGGGTGTGCCGCCACGGCCGGCCCACCCATGGGTGGGCGTGCAGAAGGGCCCGCGTGTGGCTCTGGGTGTGCCGCCACGGCCGGCCCACCCGTGGGTGGGCGTGCAGAAGGGCCTGCGGTTGCCTCTGGGTGTGCCGCCTCTGCCGGCCCACCCGTGGGTGGGCGTGCAGAAGGGCCTGCGGTTGCCTCTGGGTGTGCCGCCACGGCCGGCCCACCCGTCGGTGGGCGTGCAGAAGTGCCTGCGTTTGCCTCTGGGTGTGCCGCCACGGCCGGCCCACCCGTGGGTGGGCGTGCAGAACTGTTTGCGTGTGCCACTGGATGTGCCGCCACGGCCGGCCCACCCGTGGGTGGGCGTGCAGAAGGGTTTGCGGTTGACTCTGGGTGTGCCGCCACGGCCGGCCCACCCGTGGGTGGGCGTGCAGAACGGTTTGCGTGTGCCACTGGGTGTGCCGCCACGGCCGGCCCACCCGTGGGTGGGCGTGCAGAAGGGCCTGCGTTTGCCTCTGGGTGTGCCGCCACGGCCGGCCCACCCGTGGGTGGGCGTGCAGAAGGGCCTGCGGTTGCCTCTGGGTGTGCCGCCACGGCTGGCCCACCCGTGAGTGGGCGTGCAGAACTGTTTGCGTGTGCCTCTGGGTGTGCCGCCACGGCCGGCCCACCCGTGGGTGGGCGTGCAGAAGGGCCTGCGGTTGCCTCTGGGTGTGCCGCCACGGCAGGCCCACCCGTGGGTGGGCGTGCAAAAGTGCCTGCGTTTGCCACTGGGTGTGCCGCCACGGCCGGCCCACCCGTGGAGTGGGCGTGCAGAAGGGTTTGCGGTTGCCTCTGGGTGTGCCGCCACCGCCCGGCCCACCCGTGGTTGGGCGTGCAGAACTGTTTGCGTGTGCCACTGGGTGTGCCGCCACGGCCGGCCCACCCGTGGGTGGGCGTGCAGAAGGGTTTGCGTGTTGCCTCTGGGTGTGCCGCCACGGCCGGCCCACCCGTGGGTGGGCGTGCAGAAGGGCCTGCGTGTGCCTCTGGGTGTGCCGCCACGGCCGGCCCACCCGTGGAGTGGGCGTGCAGAAGGGTTTGCGGTTGCCTCTGGGTGTGCCGCCACGGCCGGCCCACCCGTGGGTGGGCGTGCAGAACTGTTTGCGTGTGCCACTGGGTGTGCCGCCACGGCCGGCCCACCCGTGGGTGGGCGTGCAGAACTGTCTGCGTGATGCCACTGGGTGTGCCGCCACGGCCGGCCCACCTGTGGGTGGGCGTGCAGAACTGTTTGCTTGTGCCTCTGGGTGTGCCGCCACGGCCGGCCCACCCGTGGGTGGGCGTGCAGAAGTGTTTGCGGTTGACTCTGGTTGTGCCGCCACGGCCGGCCCACCCGTGGGTGGGCGTGCAGAACTGTTTGCGTGTGCCACTGGATGTGCCGCCATGGCCGGCCAACCCGTTGGTGGGCTTGCAGAAGGGTTTGCGTTTGTCTCTGGGTGTGCCGCCACGGCCGGCCCACCCGTTGGTAGGCGTGCAGAATAGCCGCGTTTGCTTCTGGGTTTGCCGCCACGGCCGGCCCATCCGCGGGTGCAGCGTGCAGAACTGTTTGCGTGTGCCTCTGGGTGTGCCGCCACTGCCGGCCCACCGGTGGGTGGGCGTGCAGATGGGCCTGCGTGGGGCTCTGGGTGTGCCGCCACGGCCGGCCCACCCGTGGAGTGGGCGTGCAGAACTGTTTGCGTGTGCCACTGGATGTGCCGCCACGGCCGGCCCACCCGTGGGTGGGCGTGCAGAAGGGTTTGCGGTTGCCTCTGGGTGTGCCGCCACGGCCGGCCCACCCGTGGGTGGGCGTGCAGAACTGTTTGCGTGTGCCACTGGGTGTGCCGCCACGGCCGGCCCACCCGTGGGTGGGCGTGCAGAAGGGCCTGTGGGTTGCCTCTGGGTGTGCCGCCACGGCCGGCCCACCCGTGGGTGGGCGTGCAGAAGTGCCTGCGTTTGCCTCTGGGTGTGCCGCCACGGCTGGCCCACCCGTGGGTGGGCGTGCAGAACAGTTTGCGTGTGCCACTGGGTGTGCCGCCACGGCCGGCCCACCCGTGGGTGGGCGTGCAGAACTGTTTGCGTGTGCCACTGGGTGTGCCGCCACGGCCGGCCCACCCGTGGGTGGGCGTGCAGAAGGGCCTGCGTGTTGCCTCTGGGTGTGCCGCCACGGCCGGCCCACCCGTGGGTGGGCGTGCAGAAGGGCCTGCGGTTGCCTCTGGGTGTGCCGCCACGGCCGGCCCACCCGTGGGTGGGCGTGCAGAAGTGTTTGCGGTTGCCTCTGGGTGTGCCGCCACGGCCGGCCCACCCGTGGCTGGGCGTGCAGAACTGTTTGCGTGTGCCACTGGGTGTGCCGCCACGGCCGGCCCACCCGTGGGTGGGCGTGCAGAACTGTTTGCGTGTGCCACTGGATGTGCCGCCACGGCCGGCCCACCTGTGGGTGGGCGTGCAGAACTGTTTGCGTGTGCCTCTGGGTGTGCCGCCACGGCCGGCCCACCCGTGGGTGGGCGTGCAGAACTGTTTGCGTGTGCCACTGGGTGTGCCGCCACGGCCGGCCCACCCGTGGGTGGGCGTGCAGAACTGTTTGCGTGTGCCACTGGATGTGCCGCCACGGCCGGCCCACCCGTGAGTGGGCTTGCAGAAGGGTTTGCGTTTGTCTCTGGGTGTGCCGCCACGGCCGGCCCACCCGTTGGTAGGCGTGCAGAATAGCTGCTTTTTGCTTCTGGGTTTGCCGCCACGGCCGGCCCATCCGCGGGTACGCGTGCAGAACTGTTTGCGTGTGCCTCTGGGTGTGCCGCCACTGCCGGCCCACCGGTGGGTGGGCGTGGAGATGGGCCTGCGTGGGGCTCTGTGTGTGCCGCCACGGCCGGCCCACCCGTGGGTGGGCGTGCAGAACTGTTTGCGTGTGCCACTGGATGTGCCGCCACGGCCGGCCCACCCGTGGGTGGGCGTGCAGAAGGGTTTGCGGTTGCCTCTGAGTGTGCCGCCACGGCCGGCCCACCCGTGGGTGGGCGTGCAGAACGGTTTGCGTGTGCCACTGGGTGTGCCGCCACGGCCGGCTCACCCGTGGGTGGGCGTGCAGAACTGTTTGCGTGTGCCACTGGGTGTGCCGCCACGGCCGGCCCACCCGTGGGTGGGCGTGCAGAAGGGCCTGGGGTTGCCTCTGGGTGTGCCGCCACGGCCGGCCCACCCGTGGGTGGGCGTGCAGAAGTGCCTGCGTTTGCCTCTGGGTGTGCCGCCACGGCCGGCCCACCCGTGGGTGGGCGTGCAGAACTGTTTGCGTGTGCCACTGGGTGTGCCGCCACGGCCGGCCCACCCGTGGGTGGGCGTGCAGAAGGGCCTGCGTTTGCCTCTGGGTGTGCCGCCACGGCCGGCCCACCCGTGGGTGGGCGTGCAGAAGTGCCTGCGGTTGCCTCTGGGTGTGCCGCCACGGCCGGCCCACCCGTGGGTGGGCGTGCAGAACTGTTTGCGTGTGCCACTGGGTGTGCCGCCACGGCCGGCCCACCCGTGGGTGGGCGTGCAGAACTGTTTGCGTGTGCCACTGGGTGTGCCGCCACGGCCGGCCCACCCGTGGGTGGGCGTGCAGAAGGGCCTGCGTTTGCCTCTGGGTGTGCCGCCACGGCCGGCCCACCCGTGGGTGGGCGTGCAGAAGGGCCTGCGTGTTGCCTCTGGGTGTGCCGCCACGGCCGGCCCACCCGTGGGTGGGCGTGCAGAAGGGTTTGCGGTTGCCTCTGGGTGTGCCGCCACGGCCGGCCCACCCGTGGGTGGGCGTGCAGAACGGTTTGCGTGTGCCACTGGGTGTGCCGCCACGGCCGGCCCACCCGTGGGTGGGCGTGCAGAACTGTTTGCGTGTGCCACTGGGTGTGCCGCCACGGCCGGCCCACCCGTGGGTGGGCGTGCAGAAGGGCCTGCGTGTGCCTCTGGGTGTGCCGCCACGGCCGGCCCACCCGTGGGTGGGCGTGCAGAAGAGCTTGCGTGTGCCACTAGGTGTGCCGCCACGGCCGGCCCACCCGTCGGTGGGCGTGCAGAAGGGCCTGGGGTTGCCTTTGGGTGTGCCGCAACGGCCGGCCCACCCGCGGGTGGGCGTGCAGAAATGTTTGCGGTTGCCTCTGGGTGTGCCGCCACGGCCGGCCCACCCATGGGTGGGCGTGCAGAAGGGCCTGCGTGTGGCTCTGGGTGTGCCGCCACGGCCGGCCCACCCGTGGGTGGGCGTGCAGAAGTGCCTGCGTTTGCCTCTGGGTGTGCCGCCACGGCCGGCCCACCCGTGGGTGGGCGTGCAGAAGGGTTTGCGGTTGCCTCTGGGTGTGCCGCCACGGCCGGCCCACCCGTGGGTGGGCGTGCAGAACGGTTTGCGTGTGCCACTGGGTGTGCCGCCACGGCCGGCCCACCCGTGGGTGGGCGTGCAGAAGGGTTTGCGTGTTGCCTCTGGGTGTGCCGCCACGGCCGGCCCACCCGTGGGTGGGCGTGCAGAACGGTTTGCGTGTGCCACTGGATGTGCCGCCACGGCCGGCCCACCCGTGGGTGGGCGTGCAGAACTGTTTGCGTGTGCCACTGGGTGTGCCGCCACGGCCGGCCCACCCGTGGGTGGGCGTGCAGAAGGGCCTGCGGGTTGCCTCTGGCTGTGCCGCCACGGCCGGCCCACCCGTGGGTGGGCGTGCAGAAGGGCCTGGGTTTGCCTCTGGGTGTGCCGCCACGGCCGGCCCACCCGTGGGTGGGCGTGCAGAAGGGCCTGCGTTTGCCTCTGGGTGTGCCGCCACGGCCGGCCCACCCGTGGGTGGGCGTGCAGAAGGGCCTGCGGTTGCCTCTGGGTGTGCCGCCACGGCCGGCCCACCCGTGGGTGGGCGTGCAGAACTGTTTGCGTGTGCCACTGGGTGTGCCGCCACGGCCGGCCCACCCGTGGGTGGGCGTGCAGAACTGTTTGCGTTTGCCACTGGGTGTGCCGCCACGGCCGGCCCACCCGTGGGTGGGCGTGCAGAACTGTTTGCGTGTGCCACTGGGTGTGCCGCCACGGCCGGCCCACCCGTGGGTGGGCGTGCAGAACTGTTTGCGTGTGCCACTGGATGTGCCGCCACGGCCGGCCCACCCGTGAGTGGGCTTGCAGAAGGGTTTGCGTTTGTCTCTGGGTGTGCCGCCACGGCCGGCCCACCCGTTGGTAGGCGTGCAGAATAGCCGCGTTTGATTCTGGGTTGTGCCGCCACGGCCGGCCCATCCGCGGGTGCAGCGTGCAGAACTGTTTGCGTGTGCCTCTGGGTGTGCCGCCACTGCCGGCCGACCGGTGGGTGGGCGTGCAGATGGGCCTGCGTGTGGCCTCTGTGTGTGCCGCCACGGCCGGCCCACCCGTGGGTGGGCGTGCAGAACTGTTTGCGTGTGCCACTGGATGTGCCGCCACGGCCGGCCCACCCGTGGGTGGGCGTGCAGAAGTGTTTGCGGTTGCCTATGGGTGTGCCGCCACGGCCGGCCCACCCGTGGGTGGCGTGCAGAAGCGGCCTGCGTGTTGCCTCTGGGTGTGCCGCCACGGCCGGCCCACCCGTGAGTGGGCGTGCAGAAGGGCCTGCGGTGTGCCTCTGGGTGTGCCGCCACGGCCGGCCCACCCGTGGGTGGGCGTGCAGAACTGTTTGCGTGTGCCTCTGGGTGTGCCGCCACGGCCGGCCCACTCGTGGGTGGGCGTGCAGAAGGGCCTGCGGTTGCCTCTGGTTGTGCCGCCACGGCCGGCCCACCCGTGGGTGGGCGTGCAGAAGGGCCTGCGGTTGCCTCTGGGTGTGCCGCCACGGCCGGCCCACCCGTGGGTGGGCGTGCAGAAGTGCCTGCGTTTGCCTCTGGGTGTGCCGCCACGGCCGGCCCACCCGTGGGTGGGCGTGCAGAAGGGTTTGCGGTTGCCTCTGGGTGTGCCGCCACGGCCGGCCCACCCGTGGGTGGGCGTGCAGAACGGTTTGCGTGTGCCACTGGGTGTGCCGCCACGGCCGGCCCACCCGTGGGTGGGCGTGCAGAACTGTTTGCGTGTGCCACTGGGTGTGCCGCCACGGCCGGCCCACCCGTGGGTGGGCGTGCAGAACGGTTTGCGTGTGCCACTGGGTGTGCCGCCACGGCCGGCCCACCCGTGGGTGGGCGTGCAGAACTGTTTGCGTGTGCCACTGGGTGTGCCGCCACGGCCGGCCCACCCGTGGGTGGGCGTGCAGAAGGGCCTGGGGTTGCCTCTGGCTGTGCCGCCACGGCCGGCCCACCCGTGGGTGGGCGTGCAGAAGGGCCTGCGTTTGCCTCTGGGTGTGCCGCCACGGCTGGCCACCCGTGGGTGGGCGTGCAGAACTGTTTGCGTGTGGCACTGGGTGTGCCGCCACGGCCGGCCCACCCGTGGGTGGGCGTGCAGAACTGTTTGCGTGTGCCACTGGATGTGCCGCCACGGCCGGCCCACCCGTGGGTGGGCGTGCAGAACTGTTTGCGTGTGCCACTGGGTGTGCCGCCACGGCCGGCCCACCCGTGGGTGGGCGTGCAGAACTGTTTGCGTGTGCCACTGGGTGTGCCGCCACGGCCGGCCCACCCGTGGGTGGGCGTGCAGAAGGGCCTGGGTTTGCCTCTGGGTGTGCCGCCACGGCCGGCCCACCCGTGGGTGGGCGTGCAGAAGGGCCTGCGTTTGCCTCTGGGTGTGCCGCCACGGCCGGCCCACCCGTGGGTGGGCGTGCAGAAGGGCCTGCGGTTGCCTCTGGGTGTGCCGCCACGGCCGGCCCACCCGTGGGTGGGCGTGCAGAACTGTTTGCGTGTACCACTGGGTGTGCCGCCACGGCCGGCCCACCCGTGGGTGGGCGTGCAGAACTGTTTGCGTGTGCCACTGGATGTGCCGCCACGGCCGGCCCACCCGTGGGTGGGCGTGCAGAACTGTTTGCGTGTGCCACTGGATGTGCCCCCACGGCCGGCCCACCCGTGAGTGGGCTTGCAGAAGGGTTTGCGTTTGTCTCTGGGTGTGCCGCCACGGCCGGCCCACCCGTTGGTAAGCGTGCAGAATAGCCGCTTTTGCTTCTGGGTTTGCCGCCACGGCCGGCCCATCCGTGGGTACGCGTGCAGAACTGTTTGCGTGTGCCTCTGGGTGTGCCGCCACTGCCGGCCCACCGGTGGGTGGGCGTGGAGATGGGCCTGCGTGGGGCTCTGTGTGTGCCGCCACGGCCGGCCCACCCGTGGGTGGGCGTGCAGAACTGTTTGCGTGTGCCACTGGATGTGCCGCCACGGCCGGCCCACCCGTGGGTGGGCGTGCAGAAGTGCCTGCGGTTGCCACTGGGTGTGCCGCCACGGCCGGCCCACCCGTGGGTGGGCGTGCAGAAGGGTTTGCGGTGTGCCTCTGGGTGTGCCGCCACGGCCGGCCCACCCGTGGGTGGGGCGTGCAGAACTGCTTTGCGTGTGCCACTGGGTGTGCCGCCACGGCCGGCCCACCCGTGGGTGGGCGTGCAGAATGCTCTGCGTGTTGCCACTGGGTGTGCCGCCACGGCCGGCCCACCCGTGGGTGGGCGTGCAGAAGGGCCTGCGTGTTGCCTCTGGGTGTGCCGCCACGGCCGGCCCACCCGTGGGTGGGCGTGCAGAACTGTTTGCGTGTGCCACTGGGTGTGCCGCCACGGCCGGCCCACCCGTGGGTGGGCGTGCAGAAGGGTTTGCGGTTGCCTCTGGGTGTGCCGCCACGGCCGGCCCACCCGTGGGTGGGCGTGCAGAACGGTTTGCGTGTGTCACTGGGTGTGCCGCCGATGGCCGGCCCACCCGTGGGTGGGCGTGCAGAACTGTTTGCGTGTGCCACTGGGTGTGCCGCCACGGCCGGCCCACCCGTGGGTGGGCGTGCAGAAGTGTTTGCGGTTGCCTCTGGGTGTGCCGCCACGGCCGGCCCACCCGTGGGTGGGCATGCAGAAGGGTTTGCGGTTGCCTCTGGGTGTGCCGCCACGGCCGGCCCACCCGTGGGTGGGCGTGCAGAAGGGCCTGCGGTTGCCTCTGGGTGTGCCGCCACGGCCGACCCACCCGTGGGTGGGCGTGCAGAAGAGGCTTGCGGTTGCCTCTGGGTGTGCCGCCACGGCCTGCCCACCCGTGGGTGGGCGTGCAGAAGCTTTGCGTGTGCCTCTGGGTGTGCCGCTACGGCCGGCCCATTCGTGGGTTGGTTTGCAGAAGGGCTCTGCGGTTGCCCCTGGGTGTGCCGCCACGGCCGGCCCACCCGTGGGTGGGTGTGCAGAAGGGCCCGCGTGTGGCTCTGGATGTGCCGCCACGGCCGGCCCACCCGTGGGTGGGCGTGCAGAAGAGCCTGCGGTTGCCTCTGGGTGTGCCGCCACGGCCGGCCCACCCGTGGAGTGGGCGTGCAGAAGTGCCTGCGTTTGCCTCTGGATGTGCCGCCACGGCCGGCCCACCCATGGGTGGGCGTGCAGAAGAGTTTGCGGTTTCCTCTGGGTGTGCCGCCACGGCCGGCCCACCCGTGGGTGGGCGTGCAGAAGGGCCTGCGGTTGCCTCTGGGTGTGCCGCCACGGCCGGCCCACCGTGGGTGGGCGTGCAGAAGTGCCTGCGTTTGCCTCTGGGTGTGCCGCCACGGCCGGCCCAGCCGTGGAGTGGGCGTGCAGAACTGTTTGCGTGTGCCACTGGGTGTGCCGCCACGGCCGGCCCACCCGTGGGTGGGCGTGCAGAAGGTGTTTGCGGTTGCCTCTGGGTGTGCCGCCACGGCCGGCCCACCCGTGGGTGGGCGTGCAGAACGGTTTGCGTGTGCCACTGGGTGTGCCGCCACGGCCGGCCCACCCGTGGGTGGGCGTGCAGAACTGTTTGCGGTGTGCCACTGGGTGTGCCGCCACGGCCGGCCCACCCGTGGGTGGGCGTGCAGAAGGGCCTGCGTGTTGCCTCTGGGTGTGCCGCCACGGCCGGCCCACCCGTGGGTGAGCGTGCAGAAGGGCCTGCGTTTGCCTCTGGGTGTGCCGCCACGGCTGGCCCACCCGTGGGTGGGCGTGCAGAAGGGCCTGCGTGTTGCCTCTGGGTGTGCCGCCACGGCCGGCCCACCCGTGGGTGGGCGTGCAGAAGGGCCTGCGTTTGCCTCTGGGTGTGCGCCACGGCTGGCCCACCCGTGGTTGGGCGTGCAGAACTGTTTGCGTGTGGCACTGGGTGTGCCGCCACGGCCGGCCCACCCGTGGGTGGGCGTGCAGAACTGTTTGCGTGTGCCACTGGGTGTGCCGCCACGGCCGGCCCACCCGTGGATGGCGTGCAGAAGGTCCTGCGTTTGCCTCTGGGTGTGCCACCACGGCCGGCCCACCCGTGGGTTGGCGTGCAGAAGGGCCTGCGGTTGCCTCTGGGTGTGCCGCCACGGCCGGCCCACCCGTGAGTGGGCGTGCAGAACTGTTTGCGTGTGCCACTGGGTGTGCCGCCACGGCCGGCCCATCCGTGGGTGGGCGTGCAGAATCTGTTTGCGTGTGCCACTGGGTGTGCCGCCACGGCCGGCCCACCCGTGGGTGCGCGCGTGCAGAAGGGCTTGCGTGTGCCCTGGGTGTGCCGCCACGGCCGGCCCACCCGTGGGTGGGCGTGCAGAAGAGCTTGCGTGTGCCACTGGGTGTGCCGCCACGGCCGGCCCACCTGTGGGTGGGCGTGCAGAAGGGCCTGCAGTTGCCTCTGGGTGTGCCGCCACGGCCGGCCCACCCGTGGGTGGGCGTGCAGAACTGTTTCGCGTGTGCCACTGGGTGTGCCGCCACGGCCGGCCCACCCGTGGGTGGGCGTGCAGAACTGTTTGCGTGTGCCACTGGGTGTGCCGCCACGGCCGGCCCACCCGTGGGTGGGCGTGCAGAAGTGTTTGCGGTTGCCTCTGGGTGTGCCGCCACGGCCGGCCCACCCGTGGGTGGAGCGTGCAGAAGGGTTTGCGGTTGCCTCTGGGTGTGCCGCCACGGCCGGACCACCCGTGGGTGGGCGTGCAGAAGGGCCTGCGGTTGCCTCTGGGTGTGCCGCCACGGCCGACCCACCCGTGGGTGGGCGTGCAGAAGAGCTTGCGTGTTGCCTCTGGGTGTGCCGCCACGGCCTGCCCACCCGTGGGTGGGCGTGCAGAAGTGCCTGCGGTTGCCTCTGGGTGTGCCGCCACGGCCGGCGCACCCGTGGCTGGGCGTGCAGAACTGTTTGCATGTGCCACTGGGTGTGCCGCCACGGCCGGCCCACCCGTGGGTGGGCGTGCAGAACTGTTTGCGTGTGCCACTGGATGTGCCGCCACGGCCGGCCCACCCGTGGGTGGGCGTGCAGAAGGGCCTGCGGTTGCCTCTGGGTGTGCCGCCACGGCCGGCCCACCCGTGGGTGAGCGTGCAGAACGGCCTGCGGTTGCCTCTGGGTGTGCCGCCACGGCCGGCCCACCCGTGAGTGGGCGTGCAGAAGGGCCTGCGGTGTGCCCCTGGGTGTGCCGCCACGGCCGGCCCACCCGTGGGTGGGCGTGCAGAACTGTTTGCGTGTGCCTCTGGGTGTGCCGCCACGGCCGGCCCACCCGTGGGTGGGCGTGCAGAAGGGCCTGCGGTTGCCTCTGGGTGTGCCGCCACGGCCGGCCCACCCGTGGGTGGGCGTGCAGAAGGGCCTGGGGTTGCCTCTGGGTGTGCCGCCACGGCCGGCCCACCCGTGGGTGGGCGTGCAGAAGTGCCTGCGTTTGCCTCTGGGTGTGCCGCAACGGCCGGCCCACCCGTGGGTGGGCGTGCAGAAGGGTTTGCGGTTGCCTCTGGGTGTGCCGCCACGGCCGGCCCACCCGTGGGTGGGCGTGCAGAACGGTTTGCGTGTGCCACTGGGTGTGCCGCCACGGCCGGCCCACCCGTGGGTGGGCGTGCAGAACTGCTTTGCGTGTGCCACTGGGTGTGCCGCCACGGCCGGCCCACCCGTGGGTGGGCGTGCAGAAGGGCCTGCGTGTGCCCCTGGGTGTGCCGCCACGGCCGGCCCACCCGTGGGTGGGCGTGCAGAAGAGCTTGCGTGTGCCACTAGGTGTGCCGCCACGGCCGGCCCACCCGTGGGTGGGCGTGCAGAAGGGCCTGCGTTTGCCTCTGGGTGTGCCGCCACGGCCGGCCCACCCGTGGGTGGGCGTGCAGAAGTGTTTGCGGTTGCCTCTGGGTGTGCCGCCACGGCCGGCCCACCCGTGGGTGGGCGTGCAGAAGGGTCTGCGTGTAGCCTCTGGGTGTGCCGCCACGGCCGGCCCACCCGTGGGTGAGGCGTGCAGAAGTGCCTGCGTTTGCCTCTGGGTGTGCCGCCACGGCCGGCCCACCCGTGGGTGGGCGTGCAGAAGGGTTTGCGGTTGCCTCTGGGTGTGCCGCCACGGCCGGCCCACCCGTGGAGTGGGCGTGCAGAACGGTTTGCGTGTGTCACTGGGTGTGCCGCCACGGCCGGCCCACCCGTGGGTGGGCGTGCAGAAGGGTTTGCGGTTGCCTCTGGGTGTGCCGCCACGGCCGGCCCACCCGTGGGTGGGCGTGCAGAACGGTTTGCGTGTGTCACTGGGTGTGCCGCCACGGCCGGCCCACCCGTGGGTGGGCGTGCAGAACTGTTTGCGTGTGCCACTGGGTGTGCCGCCACGGCCGGCCCACCCGTGGGTGGGCGTGCAGAAGGGCCTGGGGTTGCCTCTGGCTGTGCCGCCACGGCCGGCCCACCCGTGGGTGGGCGTGCAGAAGGGCCTGCGTTTGCCTCTGGGTGTGCCGCCACGGCTGGCCACCCGTGGGTGGGCGTGCAGAACTGTTTGCGTGTGGCACTGGGTGTGCCGCCACGGCCGGCCCACCCGTGGGTGGGCGTGCAGAACTGTTTGCGTGTGCCACTGGGTGTGCCGCCACGGCCGGCCCACCCGTGGGTGGGCGTGCAGAACTGTTTGCGTGTGCCACTGGGTGTGCCGCCACGGCCGGCCCACCCGTGGGTGGGCGTGCAGAAGGGCCTGGGTTTGCCTCTGGCTGTGCCGCCACGGCCGGCCCACCCGTGGGTGGGCGTGCAGAAGGGCCTGCGTTTGCCTCTGGGTGTGCCGCCACGGCCGGCCCACCCGTGGGTGGGCGTGCAGAAGGGCCTGCGGTTGCCTCTGGGTGTGCCGCCACGGCCGGCCCACCCGTGGGTGGGCGTGCAGAACTGTTTGCGTGTGCCACTGGGTGTGCCGCCACGGCCGGCCCACCCGTGGGTGGGCGTGCAGAACTGTTTGCGTGTGCCACTGGATGTGCCGCCACGGCCGGCCCACCCGTGGGTGGGCGTGCAGAACTGTTTGCGTGTGCCACTGGGTGTGCCGCCACGGCCGGCCCACCCGTGGGTGGGCGTGCAGAACTGTTTGCGTGTGCCACTGGGTGTGCCGCCACGGCCGGCCCACCCGTGAGTGGGCTTGCAGAAGGGTTTGCGTTTGTCTCTGGGTGTGCCGCCACGGCCGGCCCACCCGTGGGTAGGCGTGCAGAATAGCCGCTTTTTGCTTCTGGGTTTGCCGCCACGGCCGGCCCATCCGCGGGTACGCGTGCAGAACTGTTTGCGTGTGCCTCTGGGTGTGCCGCCACTGCCGGCCCACCCGTGGGTGGGCGTGCAGAAGTGCCTGCGTTTGCCTCTGGGTGTGCCGCCACGGCCGGCCCACCCGTGGGTGGGCGTGCAGAACTGTTTGCGTGTGCCACTGGGTGTGCCGCCACGGCCGGCCCACCCGTGGGTGGGCGTGCAGAACTGTTTGCGTGTGCCACTGGGTGTGCCGCCACGGCCGGCCCACCCGTGGGTGGGCGTGCAGAACGGCCTGCGGTTGCCTCTGGGTGTGCCGCCACGGCCGGCCCACCCGTGGGTGGGCGTGCAGAAGGGCCTGCGTGTGCCTCTGGGTGTGCCGCCACGGCCGGCCCACCCGTGGGTGGGCGTGCAGAACTGTTTGCGTGTGCCTCTGGGTGTGCCGCCACGGCCGGCCCACCCGTGGGTGGGCGTGCAGAAGGGCCTGCGGTTGCCTCTGGGTGTGCCGCCACGGCCGGCCCACCCGTGGGTGGGCGTGCAGAAGGGCCTGCGTGTGCCTCTGGGTGTGCCGCCACGGCCGGCCCACCCGTGGGTGGGCGTGCAGAAGTGCCTGCGTTTGCCTCTGGGTGTGCCGCCACGGCCGGCCCACCCGTGGGTGGGCGTGCAGAAGGGTTTGCGGTTGCCTCTGGGTGTGCCGCCACGGCCGGCCCACCCGTGGGTGGGCGTGCAGAACGGTTTGCGTGTGCCACTGGGTGTGCCGCCACGGCCGGCCCACCCGTGGGTGGGCGTGCAGAACGGTTTGCGTGTGCCACTGGGTGTGCCGCCACGGCCGGCCCACCCGTGGGTGGGCGTGCAGAACTGTTTGCGTGTGCCACTGGGTGTGCCGCCACGGCCGGCCCACCCGTGGGTGGGCGTGCAGAAGGGCCTGCGGTTGCCTCTGGCTGTGCCGCCACGGCCGGCCCACCCGTGGGTGGGCGTGCAGAAGGGCCTGCGTTTGCCTCTGGGTGTGCCGCCACGGCTGGCCACCCGTGGGTGGGCGTGCAGAACTGTTTGCGTGTGGCACTGGGTGTGCCGCCACGGCCGGCCCACCCGTGGGTGGGCGTGCAGAACTGTTTGCGTGTGCCACTGGATGTGCCGCCACAACCGGCCCACCCTTGGGTGGGCGTGCAGAACTGTTTGCGTGTGCCACTGGGTGTGCCGCCACGGCCGGCCCACCCGTGGGTGGGCGTGCAGAACTGTTTGCGTGTGCCACTGGGTGTGCCGCCACGGCCGGCCCACCCGTGGGTGGGCGTGCAGAAGGGCCTGGGGTTGCCTCTGGGTGTGCCGCCACGGCCGGCCCACCCGTGGGTGGGCGTGCAGAAGGGCCTGCGTTTGCCTCTGGGTGTGCCGCCACGACGCCGGCCCAACTCCCGGTGGGTGGGCGTGCAGAAGGGCCTGCGGTTGCCTCTGGGTGTGCCGCCACGGCCGGCCCACCCGTGGGTGGGCGTGCAGAACTGTTTGCGTGTACCACTGGGTGTGCCGCCACGGCCGGCCCACCCGTGGGTGGGCGTGCAGAACTGTTTGCGTGTGCCACTGGATGTGCCGCCACGGCCGGCCCACCCGTGGGTGGGCGTGCAGAACTGTTTGCGTGTGCCACTGGGTGTGCCGCCACGGCCGGCCCACCCGTGGGTGGGCGTGCAGAACTGTTTGCGTGTGCCACTGGATGTGCCGCCACGGCCGGCCCACCCGTGAGTGGGCTTGCAGAAGGGTTTGCGTTTGTCTCTGGGTGTGCCGCCACGGCCGGCCCACCCGTTGGTAGGCGTGCAGAATAGCCGCTTTTTGCTTCTGGGTTTGCCGCCACGGCCGGCCCATCCGCGGGTACGCGTGCAGAACTGTTTGCGTGTGCCTCTGGGTGTGCCGCCACTGCCGGCCCACCGGTGGGTGGGCGTGGAGATGGGCCTGCGTGGGGCTCTGTGTGTGCCGCCACGGCCGGCCCACCCGTGGGTGGGCGTGCAGAACTGTTTGCGTGTGCCACTGGATGTGCCGCCACGGCCGGCCCACCCGTGGGTGGGCGTGCAGAAGTGTTTGCGGTTGCCTCTGGGTGTGCCGCCACGGCCGGCCCACCCGTGGGTGGGCGTGCAGAACGGTTTGCGTGTTGCCACTGGGTGTGCCGCCACGGCCGGCCCACCCGTGGGTGGGCGTGCAGAACTGTTTGCGTGTGCCACTGGGTGTGCCGCCACGGCCGGCCCACCCGTGGGTGGGCGTGCAGAAGTGCCTGCGGTGTGCCTCTGGGTGTGCCGCCACGGCCGGCCCACCCGTGGGTGGGCGTGCAGAAGTGCCTGCGTGTGCCTCTGGGTGTGCCGCCACGGCCGGCCCACCCGTGGGTGGGCGTGCAGAACTGTTTGCGTGTGCCACTGGGTGTGCCGCCACGGCCGGCCCACCCGTGGGTGGGCGTGCAGAACTGTTTGCGTGTGCCACTGGGTGTGCCGCCACGGCCGGCCCACCCGTGGGTGGGCGTGCAGAACTGTTTGCGTGTGCCACTGGGTGTGCCGCCACGGCCGGCCCACCCGTGGGTGGGCGTGCAGAACTGTTTGCGTGTGCCACTGGGTGTGCCGCCACGGCCGGCCCACCCGTGGGTGGGCGTGCAGAAGGGTTTGCGGTTGCCTCTGGGTGTGCCGCCACGGCCGGCCCACCCGTGGGTGGGCGTGCAGAAGGGCCTGCAGTTTGCCTCTGGGTGTGCCGCCACGGCCGGCCCACCCGTGGGTGGGCGTGCAGAAGGGTTTTCGGTTGCCTCTGGGTGTGCCGCCACGGCCGGCCCACCCGGTGGGTCGAGGCGTGCAGAACTGTTTGCGTGTGCCACTGGGTGTGCCGCCACGGCCGGCCCACCCGTGGGTGGGCGTGCAGAACTGTTTGCGTGTTGCCACTGGGTGTGCCGCCACGGCCGGCCCACCCGTGGGTGGGCGTGCAGAACTGTTTGCGTGTGCCTCTGGGTGTGCCGCCACGGCCGGCCCACCCGTGGGTGGGCGTGCAGAAGGGTTTGCGGTTGCCTCTGGGTGTGCCGCCACGGCCGGCCCACCCGTGGGTGGGCGTGCAGAACGGTTTGCGTGTGCCACTGGGTGTGCCGCCACGGCCGGCCCACCCGTGGGTGGGCGTGCAGAACTGTTTGCGTGTGCCACTGGGTGTGCCGCCACGGCCGGCCCACCCGTGGGTGGGCGTGCAGAAGGGCCTGCGGTTGCCTCTGGGTGTGCCGCCACGGCCGGCCCACCCGTGGGTGGGCGTGCAGAAGTGCCTGCGTTTGCCTCTGGGTGTGCCGCCACGGCCGGCCCACCCGTGGGTGGGCGTGCAGAACGGTTTGCGTGTGCCACTGGGTGTGCCGCCACGGCCGGCCCACCCGTGGGTGGGCGTGCAGAACTGTTTGCGTGTGCCACTGGGTGTGCCGCCACGGCCGGCCCACCCGTGGGTGGGCGTGCAGAAGGGCCTGCGGTTGCCTCTGGGTGTGCCGCCACGGCCGGCCCACCCGTGGGTGGGCGTGCAGAAGGGCCTGCGGTTGCCTCTGGGTGTGCCGCCACGGCCGGCCCACCCGTGGGTGGGCGTGCAGAACTGTTTGCGTGTGCCACTGGGTGTGCCGCCACGGCCGGCCCACCCGTGGGTGGGCGTGCAGAACTGTTTGCGTAATGCCACCGGATGTGCCGCCACGGCCGGCCCACCCGTGGGTGGGCGTGCAGAACTGTTTGCGTGTGCCACTGGGTGTGCCGCCACGGCCGGCCCACCCGTGGGTGGGCGTGCAGAACTGTTTGCGTGTGCCACTGGATGTGCCGCCACGGCCGGCCCACCCGTGAGTGGGCTTGCAGAAGGGTTTGCGTTTGTCTCTGGGTGTGCCGCCACGGCCGGCCCACCCGTTGGTAGGCGTGCAGAATAGCCGCTTTTTGCTTCTGGGTTTGCCGCCACGGCCGGCCCATCCGCGGGTACGCGTGCAGAACTGTTTGCGTGTGCCTCTGGGTGTGCCGCCACTGCCGGCCCACCGGTGGGTGGGCGTGCAGATGGGCCTGCGTGGGGCTCTGTGTGTGCCGCCACGGCCGGCCCACCCGTGGGTGGGCGTGCAGAACTGTTTGCGTGTGCCACTGGATGTGCCGCCACGGCCGGCCCACCCGTGGGTGGGCGTGCAGAAGGGTTTGCGGTTGCCTCTGAGTGTGCCGCCACGGCCGGCCCACCCGTGGGTGGGCGTGCAGAACGGTTTGCGTGTGCCACTGGGTGTGCCGCCACGGCCGGCTCACCCGTGGGTGGGCGTGCAGAACTGTTTGCGTGTGCCACTGGGTGTGCCGCCACGGCCGGCCCACCCGTGGGTGGGCGTGCAGAAGGGCCTGGGGTTGCCTCTGGGTGTGCCGCCACGGCCGGCCCACCCGTGGGTGGGCGTGCAGAAGTGCCTGCGTTTGCCTCTGGGTGTGCCGCCACGGCCGGCCCACCCGTGGGTGGGCGTGCAGAACTGTTTGCGTGTGCCACTGGGTGTGCCGCCACGGCCGGCCCACCCGTGGGTGGGCGTGCAGAAGGGCCTGCGTTTGCCTCTGGGTGTGCCGCCACGGCCGGCCCACCCGTGGGTGGGCGTGCAGAAGTGCCTGCGTGTTGCCTCTGGGTGTGCCGCCACGGCCGGCCCACCCGTGGCTGGGCGTGCAGAACTGTTTGCGTGTACCACTGGGTGTGCCGCCACGGCCGGCCCACCCGTGGGTGGGCGTGCAGAACTGTTTGCGTGTGCCACTGGATGTGCCGCCACGGCCGGCCCACCCGTGGGTGGGCGTGCAGAAGGGTTTGCGGTTGCCTCTGGGTATGCCGCCACGGCCGGCCCACCCGTGGGTGAGCGTGCAGAACGGCCTGCGGTTGCCTCTGGGTGTGCCGCCACGGCCGGCCCACCCGTAAGTGGGCGTGCAGAAGGGCCTGCGTGTGCCCTTGGGTGTGCCGCCACGGCCGGCCCACCCGTGGGTGGGCGTGCAGAAGAGCTTGCGTGTGCCACTGGGTGTGCCGCCACGGCCGGCCCACCCGTGGGTGGGCGTGCAGAACTGTTTGCGTGTGCCTCTGGGTGTTCCGCTACGGCCGGCCCACCCGTGGGTGGGCGTGCAGAAGGGCCTGCGGTTGCCTCTGGGTGTGCCGCCACGGCCGGCCCACCCGTGGGTGGGCGTGCAGAACTGTTTGCGTGTGCCACTGGGTGTGCCGCCACGGCCGGCCCACCCGTGGGTGGGCGTGCAGAACTGTTTGCGTGATGCCACTGGGTGTGCCGCCACGGCCGGCCCACCTGTGGGTGGGCGTGCAGAACTGTTTGCGTGTGCCTCTGGGTGTGCCGCCACGGCCGGCCCACCCGTGGGTGGGCGTGCAGAACTGTTTGCGTGTGCCACTGGGTGTGCCGCCACGGCCGGCCCACCCGTGGGTGGGCGTGCAGAACTGTTTGGCGTGTGCCACTGGATGTGCCGCCACGGCCGGCCCAACCCGCTGGTGGGCTTGCAGAAGGGTTTGCGTTGTCTCTGGGTGTGCCGCCACGGCCGGCCCACCCGTGGGTAGGCGTGCAGAATAGCCTGCGTGTTGCTTCTGGGTTTGCCGCCACGGCCGGCCCATCCGCGGGTGCGCGTGCAGAACTGTTTGGCGTGTGCCTCTGGGTGTGCCGCCACTGCCGGCCCACCGGTGGGTGGGCGTGCAGATGGGCCTGCGTGTGCCTCTGGGTGTGCCGCCACGGCCGGCCCACCCGTGGGTGGGCGTGCAGAACTGTTTGCGTGTGCCACTGGATGTGCCGCCACGGCCGGCCCACCCGTGGGTGGGCGTGCAGAAGGGTTTGCGGTTGCCTCTGGGTGTGCCGCCACGGCCGGCCCACCCGTGGGTGGGCGTGCAGAACGGTTTGCGTGTGCCACTGGGTGTGCCGCCACGGCCGGCCCACCCGTGGGTGGGCGTGCAGAACTGTTTGCGTGTGCCACTGGGTGTGCCGCACGGCCGGCCCACCCGTGGGTGGGCGTGCAGAAGGGCCTGCGGTTGCCTCTGGGTGTGCCGCCACGGCCGGCCCACCCGTGGGTGGGCGTGCAGAACGTGCCTGCGTGTGCCTCTGGGTGTGCCGCCACGGCCGGCCCACCCGTGGGTGGGCGTGCAGAACTGTTTGCGTGTGCCACTGGGTGTGCCGCCACGGCCGGCCCACCCGTGGGTGGGCGTGCAGAACTGTTTGCGTGTGCCACTGGGTGTGCCGCTACGGCCGGCCCACCCGTGGGTGGGCGTGCAGAAGGGCCTGCGTGTTGCCTCTGGGTGTGCCGCCACGGCCGGCTCCACCCGTGGGTGGGCGTGCAGAACTGTTTGCGTGTGCCACTGGGTGTGCCGCCACGGCCGGCCCACCCGTGGGTGGGCGTGCAGAACTGTTTGCGTGTGCCACTGGATGTGCCGCCACGGCCGGCCCACCCGTGGGTGGGCGTGCAGAACTGTTTGCGTGTGCCTCTGGGTGTGCCGCCACGGCCGGCCCACCCGTGGGTGGGCGTGCAGAACTGTTTGCGTGTGCCACTGGGTGTGCCGCCACGGCCGGCCCACCCGTGGGTGGGCGTGCAGAACTGTTTGCGTGTGCCACTGGATGTGCCGCCACGGCCGGCCCACCCGTGGGTGGGCGTGCAGAAGGGTTTGCGTTGATCTCTGGGTGTGCCGCCACGGCCGGCCCACCCGCTGGTAGGCGTGCAGAATAGCCGTCGTTGCTTCTGGGTTTGCCGCCACGGCCGCCCATCCGCTGGGTACGCGTGCAGAACTGTTTGCGTGTGCCTCTGGGTGTGCCGCCACGGCCGGCCCACCCGTGGGTGGGCGTGCAGATGGGCCTGCGTGGAGCTCTGTGTGTGCCGCCATGGCCGGCCCACCCGTGGGTGGGCGTGCAGAACTGTTTGCGTGTGCCACTGGGTGTGCCGCCACGGCCGGCCCACCCGAGGGTGGGCGTGCAGAAGGGCCTGCGGGTGCCTCTGGGTGTGCCGCCACGGCCGGCCCACCCGTGGGTGGGCGTGCAGAACTGTTTGCGTGTGCCACTGGGTGTGCCGCCACGGCCGGCCCACCCGTGGGTGGGCGTGCAGAACTGTTATGCGTGTGCCACTGGGTGTGCCGCCACGGCCGGCCCACCCGTGGGTGGGCGTGCAGAACTGTTTGCGTGTGCCACTGGGTGTGCCGCCACGGCCGGCCCACCCGTGGGTGGGCGTGCAGAACTGTTTGCGTGTGCCACTGGGTGTGCCGCCACGGCCGGCCCACCCGTGGGTGGGCGTGCAGAAGGGTTTGCGGTTGCCTCTGGGTGTGCCGCCACGGCCGGCCCACCCGTGGGTGGGCGTGCAGAAGGGCCTGCGGTTGCCTCTGGGTGTGCCGCCACGGCCGGCCCACCCGTGGGTGGGCGTGCAGAAGGGCCTGCGGTAGCCTCTGGGTGTGCCGCCACGGCCGGCCCACCCGTGGGTGGGCGTGCAGAACTGTTTGCGTGTGCCACTGGGTGTGCCGCCACGGCCGGCCCACCCGTGGGTGGGCGTGCAGAACTGTTTGCGTGTGCCTCTGGGTGTGCCGCCACGGCCGGCCCACCCGTGGGTGGGCGTGCAGAAGGTCCTGCGGTGTGCCTCTGGGTGTGCCGCCACGGCCGGCCCACCCGTGGGTGGGCGTGCAGAAGGGCCTGCAGTTGCCTCTGGGTGTGCCGCCACGGCCGGCTCACCCGTGGGTGGGCATGCAGAAGGGCCTGCAGTTGCCTCTGGGTGTGCCGCCACGGCCGGCCCACCCATGGGTGGGCGTGCAGAACTGTTTGCGTGTGCCTCTGGGTGTGCCGCTACGGCCGGCCCACCCGTGGGTGGGCGTGCAGAACTGTTTGCGTGTGCCACTGGGTGTGCCGCCACGGCCGGCCCACCCGTGGGTGGGCGTGCAGAACTGTTTGCGTGTGCCACTGGGTGTGCCGCCACGGCAGGCCCACCCATGGGTGGGCGTGCAGAACTGTTTGCGTGTGCCACTGGGTGTGCCGCCACGGCCGGCGCACCCGTGGGTGGGCGTGCAGAAGGGTTTGCGTGTTGCCTCTGGGTGTGCCGCTACGGCCGGCCCACCCGTGGGTGGGCGTGCAGAAGGGCCTGCGTGTGCCTCTGGGTGTGCCGCCACGGCCGGCCCACCCGTGGGTGGGCGTGCAGAACTGTTTGCGTGTGCCTCTGGGTGTGCCGCCACGGCCGGCCCACCCGTGGGTGGGCGTGCAGAACTGTTTGCGTGTGCCACTGGGTGTGCCGCCACGGCCGGCCCATTCGTGGGTGGGCGTGCAGAAAGGCCTGCGGTTGCCTCTGGGTGTGCTGCCACGGCCGGCCCACCCGTGGGTGGGCGTGCAGAACTGTTTGCGTGTGCCACTGGGTGTGCCGCCACGGCCGGCCCACCCGTCGGTGGGCGTGCAGAACTGTTTGCGTGTGCCACTGGATGTGCCGCCACGGCCGGCCCACCCGTGGGTGGGCGTGCAGAACTGTATGCGTGATCCACTGGGTGTGCCGCCACAGCCGGCCCACCCGTGGGTGGGCGTGCAGAACTGTTTGCGTGTGCCACTAGGTGTGCCGCCACGGCCGGCCCACCCGTGGGTGGGCGTGCAGAACTGTTTGCGTGTGCCACTGGATGTGCCGCCACGGCCGGCCCACCCGTGGGTGGGCGTGCAGAACTGTATGCGTGTGCCTCTCGGTGTGCCGCCACGGCCGGCCCACCCGTGGGAGGCCGTGCAGAAGGGCCTGCGTTTGCCTCTGGGTGTGCCGCCACGGCCGGCCCACCCGTGGGTGGGCGTGCAGAACTGTTAGCATGAGCCAATGGGTGTGCCGCCACGGCCGGCCCACCCGTCGGTGGGCGTGCAGAACTGTTTGCGTGTGCCACTGGATGTGCCGCCACGGCCGGCCCACCCGTGGGTGGGCGTGCAGAACTGTATGCGTGATCCACTGGGTGTGCCGCCACAGCCGGCCCACCTGTGTGTGGGCGTGCAGAACTGTTTGCGTGTGCCACTAGGTGTGCCGCCACGGCCGGCCCACCCGTGGGTGGGCGTGCAGAACTGTTTGCGTGTGCCTCTGGGTGTGCCGCCACGGCCGGCCCACCCGTGGGTGGCCGTGCAGAAGGGCCTGCGTTTGCCTCTGGGTGTGCCGCCACGGCCGGCCCACCCGTGGGTGGGCGTGCAGAACTGTTAGCATGAGCCACTGGGTGTGCCGCCACGGCCGGCCCACCCGTGGGTGGGCGTGCAGAAGTGTTTGCGTGTGCCTCTGGGTGTGCCGCCACGGCCGGCCCACCCGTGGGTGGGCGTGCAAAACAGTTTGCGTGTGCCTCTGGGTGTGCCGCCACGGCCGGCCCACCCGTGGGTGGGCGTGCAGAACTGTTTGCGTGTGCCACTGGATGTGCCGCCACGGCCGGCCCACCCGTGGGTGGGCGTGCAGAACTGTATGCGTGATCCACTGGGTGTGCCGCCACAGCCGGCTCACCCGTGGCTGGCGTGCAGAACTCTTTGCGTGTGCCACTGGGTGTGCCGCCACGGCCGGCCCACCCGTGGGTGGGCGTGCAGAAGTGTTTGCGTGTGCCACTGGGTGTGCCGCCACGGCCGGCCCACCCGTGGGTGGGCGTGCAGAAGTGCCTGCGTTTGCCTCTGGGTGTGCCGCCACGGCCGGCCCACCCGTGGGTGGGCGTGCAGAAGGGCCGGCAGTTGCCTCTGGGTGTGCCGCCACGGCCGGCCGCCTGTGGGTGGGCGTGCAGAACTGTTTGCGTGTGCCTCTGGGTGTGCCGCTACGGCCGGCCCACCCGTGGGTGGGCGTGCAGAAGGGCATGCGTGGGGCTCTGCGTGTGCCGCCACGGCCGCCCACCCGTGGGTGGGCGTGCAGAACTGTTTGCGTGTGCCACTGGATGTGCCGCCACGGCCGGCCCACACGTGGGTGGGCGTGCAGAACTGTTTGCATGTGCCACTGGGTGTGCCGCCACAACCGGCCCACCCGTGGGTGGGCGTGCAGAACTGTTTACGTGTGCCACTGGGTGTACCGCCACGGCCGGCCTACCCGAGGGTGGGCGTGCAGAAGGGTTTGCGGTTGCCTCTGGGTGTGCCGCCACGGCCGGCCCACCCGTGGGTGGGCGTGCAGAAGGACCTGCGGTTGCCACTGGGTGTGCCGCCACGGCCGGGCCACCCGTGGGTGGGCGTGCAGAACTGTTTACGTGTGGCACTGGGTGTGCCGCTACGGCCGGCCTACCCCAGGGTGGGCGTGCATAAGAGTTTGCGGTTGCCTCTGGGTGTGCCGCCACGGCCGGCCCACCCGTGGGTGGGCGTTCAGAAGGGCCTGCGGTTGCCTCTGGGTGTGCCGCCACGGCCGGCCCACCCGTGGGTGGGCGTGCAGATCTGTTTGCGTGTGCCACTGGGTGTGCAGCCACGGCCGGCCCACCCGTGGGTGGGCGTGCAGAACTGTTTGCTGTTGCCTCTGGGTGTGCCGCCACGGCCGGCCCACCCGTGGGTGGGCGTGCAGAAGGGCCTGCGGTTGCCTCTGGGTGTGCCGCCACGGCCGGCCCACCCGTGGGTGGGCGTGCAGAACTGTTTGCGTGTGCCACTGGGTGTGCCGCCACAGCCGGCCCACCCGTGGGTGGGCGTGCAGAACTGTTTACGTGTGCCACTGGGTGTGCCGCCACGGCCGGCCTACCCGAGGGTGGGCGTGCAGAAGAGTTTGCGGTTGCCTCTGGTTGTGCCGCCACGACCGGCCCACCCGTGGGTGGGCGTGCAGAAAGGCCTGCGGTTGCCTCTGGGTGTGCCGCCACGGCCGGCCCACCCGTGGGTGGGCGTGCAGAACTGTTTGCGTGTGCCACTGGGTGTGCCGCCACGGCCGGCCCACCCGTGGGTGGGCGTGCAGAAGGGCCTGCGTGAAGCTCTGTGTGTGCCGCCATGGCCGGCCCACCCGTGGGTGGGCGTGCAGAACTGTTTGCGGTTGCCTCTGGGTGTGCCGCCACGGCCGGCCCACCCGTGGGTGGGCGTGCAGAAGGGCCGGCAGTTGCCTCTGGGTGTGCCGCCACGGCCGGCCGCCCGTGGGTGGGCGTGCAGAACTGTTTGCGTGTGCCTCTGGGTGTGCCGCTACGGCCGGCCCACCCGTGGGTGGGCGTGCAGAAGGGCATGCGTGGGGCTCTGTGTGTGCCGCCACGGCCGCCCACCCGTGGGTGGGCGTGCAGAACTGTTTGCGTGTGCCACTGGATGTGCCGCCACGGCCGGCCCACCCGTGGGTGGGCGTGCAGAACTGTTTGCGTGTGCCACTGGGTGTGCCGCCACAACCGGCCCACCCGTGGGTGGGCGTGCAGAACTGTTTACGTGTGCCACTCGGTGTGCCGCCACGGCCGGCCTACCCGAGGGTGGGCGTGCAGAAGGGTTTGCGGTTGCCTCTGGGTGTGCCGCCACGGCCGGCCCACCCGTGGGTGGGCGTGCAGAAGGGCCTGCGGTTGCCTCTGGGTGTGCCGCCACGGCCGGCCCACCCGTGGGTGGGCGTGCAGAAGGGCCTGCGGTAGCCTCTGGGTGTGCCGCCACGGCCGGTTCACTCGTCGGTGGGCGTGCAGAACTGTTTGCGTGTGCCACTGGGTGTGCCGCCACGGCCGGCCCACCCGTGGGTGGGCGTGCAGAACTGTTTGCGTGTGCCACTGGGTGTGCCGCCACGGCCGGCCCACCCGTGGGTGGGCGTGCAGAACTGTTTGCGTGTGCCACTGGGTGTGCCGCCACGGCCGGCCCACCCGTGGGTGGGCGTGCAGAACTGTTTACGTGTGCCACTCGGTGTGCCGCCACGGCCGGCCTACCCGTGGGTGGGCGTGCAGAAGGGTTTGCGGTTGCCTCTGGGTGTGCCGCCACGGCCGGCCCACCCGTGGGTGGGCGTGCAGAAGGGCCTGCGGTTGCCTCTGGGTGTGCCGCCACGGCCGGCCCACCCGTGGGTGGGCGTGCAGAACTGCCTGCGTGTAGCCTCTGGGTGTGCCGCCACGGCCGGTTCACTCGTGGGTGGGCGTGCAGAACTGTTTGCGTGTGCCACTGGGTGTGCCGCCACGGCCGGCCCACCCGTGGGATGGCGTGCAGAACAGTATGCGTGATCCACTGGGTGTGCCGCCACAGCCGGCCCACCCGTGGGTGGGCGTGCAGAACTGTTTGCGTGTGCCACTGGGTGTGCCGCCACGGCCGGCCCACCCGTGGGTGGGCGTGCAGAACTGTTTGCGTGTGCCACTGGGTGTGCCGCCACGGCCGGCCCACCCGTGGGTGGGCGTGCAGAAGGGCCTGCGTGTTGCCTCTGGGTGTGCCGCCACGGCCGGCCCACCCGTGGGTGGGCGTGCAGAACTGTTTGCGTGTGCCTCTGGGTGTGCCGCCACGGCCGGCCCACCCGTGGGTGGGCGTGCAGAACTGTTTGCGTGTGCCACTGGGTGTGCCGCCACGGCCGGCCCACCCGTGGGTGGGCGTGCAGAAGTGTTTGCGTGTGCCACTGGGTGTGCCGCCACGGCCGGCCCACCCGTGGGTGGGCGTGCAGAACTGTTTGCGTGTGCCACTGGGTGTGCCGCCACGGCCGGCCCACCCGTGGGTGGGCGTGCAGAACTGTATGCGTGATCCACTGGGTGTGCCGCCACAGCCGGCTCACCCGTGGCTGGCGTGCAGAACTCTTTGCGTGTGCCACTGGGTGTGCCGCCACGGCCGGCCCACCCGTGGGTGGGCGTGCAGAACTGTTTGCATGTGCCACTGGGTGTGCAGCCACGGCCGGCCCACCCGTGGGTGGGCGTGCAGAAGTGTTTGCGTGTGCCACTGGGTGTGCCGCCACGGCCGGCCCACCCGTGGGTGGGCGTGCAGAAGTGCCTGCGTTTGCCTCTGGGTGTGCCGCCACGGCCGGCCCACCCGTGGGTGGGCGTGCAGAACTGTTTGCATGTGCCACTGGGTGTGCCGCCACGGCCGGCCCACCCGTGGGTGGGCGTGCAGAAGTGTTTGCGTGTGCCACTGGGTGTGCCGCCACGGCCGGCCCACCCGTGGGTGGGCGTGCAGAAGGGCCGGCAGTTGCCTCTGGGTGTGCCGACACGGCCGGCCGCCCGTGGGTGGGCGTGCAGAAGTGCCTGCGGTTACCTCTGGGTGTGCCGCCACGGCCGGCCCACCTGTGGGTGGGCGTGCAGAAGGGCCTGCAGTTGCCTCTGGGTGTGCCGCCACGGCCGGCCCACCCGTGGGTGGCCGTGCAGAACTGTTTGCGTGTGCCACTGGGTGTGCCGCCACGGCCGGCCCACCCGTGGGTGGGCGTGCAGAACTGTTTGAGTGTGCCACTGGGTGTGCCGCCACGGCCGGCCCATCCGTGGGTGGGCGTGCAGAAAGGCCTGGGGTTGCCTCTGGGTGTGCTGCCACGGCCGGCCCACCCGTGGGTGGGCGTGCAGAACTGTTTGCGTGTGCCAATGGGTATGCCGCCACGGCCGGCCCACCCGTCGGTGGGCGTGCAGAACTGTTTGCGTGTGCCACTGGATGTGCCGCCACGGCCGGCCCACCCGTGGGTGGGCGTGCAGAACTGTATGCGTGATCCACTGGGTGTGCCGCCACAGCCGGCCCACCTGTGGATGGGCGTGCAGAACTGTTTGCGTGTGCCACTAGGTGTGCCGCCACGGCCGGCCCACCCGTGGGTGGGCGTGCAGAACTGTTTGCGTGTGCCACTGGATGTGCCGCCACGGCCGGCCCACCCGTGGGTGGGCGTGCAGAACTGTATGCGTGATCCACTGACTGTGCCGCCACAGCCGGCCCACCTGTGGGTGGGCGTGCAGAACTGTTTGCGTGTGCCACTAGGTGTGCCGCCACGGCCGGCCCACCCGTGAGTGGGCGTGCAGAACTGTTTGCGTGTGCCTCTGGGTGTGCCGCCACGGCCGGCCCACCCGTGGGTGGCCGTGCAGAAGGGCCTGCGTTTGCCTCTGGGTGTGCCGCCACGGCCGGCCCACCCGTGGGTGGGCGTGCAGAACTGTTAGCATGAGCCCCTGGGTGTGCCGCCACGGCCGGCCCACCCGTGGGTGGGCGTGCAGAAGTGTTTGCGTGTGCCACTGGGTGTGCCGCCACGGCCGGCCCACCCGTGGGTGGGCGTGCAGAACTGTTTGCGTGTGCCACTGGGTGTGCCGCCACGGCCGGCCCACCCGTGGGTGGGCGTGCAGAACTCTATGCGTGATCCACTGGGTGTGCCGCCACAGCCGGCTCACCCGTGGCTGGCGTGCAGAACTCTTTGCGTTTGCCACTGGGTGTGCCGCCACGGCCGGCCACCCGTGGGTGGGCGTGCAGAAAAGTTTGCGGTTGCCTCTGGGTGTGCCGCCACGGCCGGCCCACCCGTGGGTGGGCGTGCAGAAGGGCCTGCGGTTGCCTCTTGGTGTGCCGCCACGGCCGGCCCACCCGTGGGTGGGCGTGCAGAAGTGCCTGCGTTTGCCTCTGGGTGTGCCGCCACGGCCGGCCCACCCGTGGGTGGGCGTGCAGAACTGTTTGCATGTGCCACTGGGTGTGCCGCCACGGCCGGCCCACCCGTGGGTGGGTGTGCAGAAGGCCCTGCGGTTGCCTCTGGGTGTGCCTCCACGGCCAGTTCACCCGTGGTGGGCGTGCAGAACTGTTTGCGTGTGCCAATGGCTGTGCCGCCACGGCCGGCTCACCCGTGGGTGTGCGTGCAGAAGGGCCTGCAGTTGCCTCTGGGTGTGCCGCCACGGCCGGCCCACCCGTGGGTGGGCGTGCAAAACAGTTTGCGTGTGCCTCTGGGTGTGCCGCCACGGCCGGCCCACCCGTGGGTGGGCGTGCAAAACAGTTTGCGTGTGCCTCTGGGTGTGCCGCCACGGCCGGCCCACCCAAGGGTGGGCGTGCAGAACTGTTTGCGTGTGCCACTGGATGTGCCGCCACGGCCGGCCCACCCGTGGGTGGGCGTGCAGAACTGTATGCGTGATCCACTGGGTGTGCCGCCACAGCCGGCTCACCCGTGGCTGGCGTGCAGAACTCTTTGCGTGTGCCACTGAGTGTGCCGCCACGGCCGGCCCACCCGTGGTTGGGCGTGCAGAACTGTTTGCGTGTGCCACTGGATGTGCCGCCACGGCCGGCCCGCCCGTGGGTGGGCGTGCAGAAGTGTTTGCGTGTGCCACTGGGTGTGCCGCCACGGCCGGCCCACCCGTGGGTGGGCGTGCAGAAGTGCCTGCGTTTGCCTCTGGGTGTGCCGCCACGGCCGGCCCACCCGTGGGTGGGCGTGCAGAAGGGCCGGCAGTTGCCTCTGGGTGTGCCGCCACGGCCGGCCGCCTGTGGGTGGGCGTGCAGAACTGTTTGCGTGTGCCTCTGGGTGTGCCGCTACGGCCGGCCCACCCGTGGGTGGGCGTGCAGAAGGGCATGCGTGGGGCTCTGCGCGTGCACCCACGGCCGCCCACCCGTGGGTGGGCGTGCAGAACTGTTTGCGTGTGCCACTGGATGTGCCGCCACGGCCGGCCCACCCGTGGGTGGGCGTGCAGAACTGTTTGCATGTGCCACTGGGTGTGCCGCCACAACCGGCCCACCCGTGGGTGGGCGTGCAGAACTGTTTACGTGTGCCACTGGGTGTGCCGCCACGGCCGGCCTACCCGAGGGTGGGCGTGCAGAAGGGTTTGCGGTTGCCTCTGGGTGTGCCGCCACGGCCGGCCCACCCGTGGGTGGGCGTGCAGAAGGGCCTGCGGTTGCCTCTGGGTGTGCCGCCACGGCCGGCCCACCCGTGGTTGGGCGTGCAGAACTGTTTGCGTGTGCCACTGGGTGTGCAGCCTCCGCCGGCCCACCCGTGGGTGGGCGTGCAGAACTGTTTGCGGTTGCCTCTGGGTGTGCCGCCACGGCCGGCCCACCCGTGGGTGGGCGTGCAGAAGGGCCTGCGGTTGCCTCTGGGTGTGCCGCCACGGCCGGCCCACCCGTGGGTGGGCGTGCAGAACTGTTTGCGTGTGCTACTGGGTGTGCCGCCACGGCCGGCCCATTCGTGGGTGGGCGTGCAGAAAGGCTTGGGTTTGCCTCTGGGTGTGCTGCCACGGCCGGCCCACCCGTGGGTGGGCGTGCAGAACTGTTTGCGTGTGCCAATGGGTGTGCCGCCACGGCCGGCCCACCCGTGGGTGGGCGTGCAGAACTGTTTGCGTGTGCCACTGGGTGTGCCGCCACGGCCGGCCCACCCATGGGTGGGCGTGCAGAACTGTTTGCGTGTGCCACTGGGTGTGCCGCCACGGCCGGCGCACCCGTGGAGTGAGCGTGCAGAAGGGTTTGCGGTTGCCTCTGGGTGTGCCGCCACGGCCGGCCCACCCGTGGGTGGGCGTGCAGAAGGGCCTGCGTGTGCCTCTGGGTGTGCCGCCACGGCCGGCCTACTCGTGGGTGGGCGTGCAGAACTGTTTGCGTGTGCCTCTGGGTGTGCCGCCACGGCCGGCCCACCCGTGGGTGGGCGTGCAGAACTGTTTGCGTGTGCCACTGGGTGTGCCGCCACGGCCGGCCCATTCGTGGGTGGGCGTGCAGAAAGGCCTGGGGATGCCTCTGGGTGTGCTGCCACGGCCGGCCCACCCGTGGGTGGGCGTGCAGAATTGTTTGCGTGTGCCAATGGGTGTGCCGCCACGGCCGGCCCACCCGTGGGTGGGCGTGCAGAACTGTTTGCGTGTGCCACTGGATGTGCCGCCACGGCCGGCCCACCCGTGGGTGGGCGTGCAGAACTGTATGCGTGATCCACTGGGTGTGCCGCCATAGCCGGCTCCCCCGTGGCTGGCGTGCAGAACTCTTTGCGTGTGCCACTGAGTGTGCCGCCACGGCCGGCCCACCCGTGGGTGGGCGTGCAGAAAAGTTTGCGGTTGCCTCTGGGTGTGCCGCCACGGCCGGCCCACCCGTGGGTGGGCGTGCAGAAGGGCCTGCGGTTGCCTCTTGGTGTGCCGCCACGGCCGGCCCACCCGTGGGTGGGCGTGCAGAAGTGCCTGCGTTTGCCTCTGGGTGTGCCGCCACGGCCGGCCCACCCGTGGGTGGGCGTGCAGAACTGTTTGCATGTGCCACTGGGTGTGCCGCCACGGCCGGCCCACCCGTGGGTGGGCGTGCAGAACTGTTTGCGTGTGGCAGTGGATGTGCCGCCACGGCCGGCCCACCCGTGGGTGGGCGTGCAGAACTGTATGCGTGATCCACTGGGTGTGCCGCCACAGCCGGCTCACCCGTGGCTGGCGTGCAGAACTCTTTGCGTGTGCCACTGAGTGTGCCGCCACGGCCGGCCCACCCGTGGTTGGGCGTGCAGAACTGTTTGCGTGTGCCACTGGATGTGCCGCCACGGCCGGCCCACCCGTGGGTGGGCGTGCAGAAGGGCCTGCGGTTGCCTCTTGGTGTGCCGCCACGGCCGGCCCACCCGTGGGTGGGCGTGCAGAAGTGCCTGCGTTTGCCTCTGGGTGTGCCGCCACGGCCGGCCCACCCGTGGGTGGGCGTGCAGAACTGTTTGCGTGTGCCACTGGGTGTGCCGCCACGGCCGGCCCACCCGTGGGTGGGCGTGCAGAAGGGCCTGCTTGAACCTCTGGGTGTGCCGCCACGGCCGGCCCACCCGTGGGTGGGCGTGCAGAATAGCCGTCGTTCGCCTCTGGGTTTGCAGCCACGGCCGTCCCACCCGTGGGTAGGCGTGCAGAACTGTTTGCGTGTGCCTCTGGGTGTGCCGCCACGGCCCGCCCACCCGTGGGTGGGCGTGCAGAAGGGCCTGCGTGAAGCTCTGTGTGTGCCGCCATGGCCGGCCCACCCGTGGGTGGGCGTGCAGAACTGTTTGCGGTTGCCTCTGGGTGTGCCGCCACGGCCGGCCCACCCGTGGGTGGGCGTGCAGAAGGGCCGGCAGTTGCCTCTGGGTGTGCCGCCACGGCCGGCCCACCCGTGGGTGGGCGTGCAGAACTGTTTGCGTGTGCCTCTGGGTGTGCCGCTACGGCCGGCCCACCCGTGGGTGGGCGTGCAGAAGGGCATGCGTGGGGCTCTGTGTGTGCCGCCACGGCCGGCCCACCCGTGGGTGGGCGTGCAGAACTGTTTGCGTGTGCCACTGGGTGTGCCGCCACGGCCGGCCCACCCGTGGGTGGGCGTGCAGAAGCTGTTTGCGTGTGCCACTGGGTGTGCCGCCACGGCCGGCCCACCCGTGGGTGGGCGTGCAGAACTGTTTGCGTGTGCCACTGGGTGTGCCGCCACGGCCGGCCCACCCGTGGAGTGGGCGTGCAGAAGGGTTTGCGTGTTGCCTCTGGGTGTGCCGCCACGGCCGGCCCACCCGTGGGTGGGCGTGCAGAAGGGCCTGCGGTTGCCTCTGGGTGTGCCGCCACGGCCGGCCCACCCGTGGGTGGGCGTGCAGAAGGAGCCTGCGGTGTGCCTCTGGGTGTGCCGCCACGGCCGGCCCACCCGTGGGTGGGCGTGCAGAACTGTTTGCGTGTGCCAATGGGTGTGCCGCCACGGCCGGCCCACCCGTGGGTGGGCGTGCAGAACTGTTTGCGTGTGCCACTGGGTGTGCCGCCACGGCCGGCCCACCCGTGGGTGGGCGTGCAGAACTGTTTGCGTGTGCCACTGGGTGTGCCGCCACGGCCGGCCCACCCGTGGAGTGGGCGTGCAGAAGGGTTTGCGTGTTGCCTCTGGGTGTGCCGCCACGGCCGGCCCACCCGTGGGTGGGCGTGCAGAAGGGCCTGCGTGTGCCTCTGGGTGTGCCGCCACGGCCGGCCCACCCGTGGGTGGGCGTGCAGAACTGTTTGCGTGTGCCTCTGGGTGTGCCGCCACGGCCGGCCCACCCGTGGGTGGGCGTGCAGAACTGTTTGCGTGTGCCACTGGGTGTGCCGCCACGGCCGGCCCACCCGTGGGTGGGCGTGCAGAAAGGCCTGCGTGTTGCCTCTGGGTGTGCCGCCACGGCCGGCCCACCCGTGGGTGGGCGTGCAGAACTGTTTGCGTGTGCCACTGGGTGTGCCGCCACGGCCGGCCCACCCGTGGGTGGGCGTGCAGAACTGTTTGCGTGTGCCACTGGGTGTGCCGCCACGGCCGGCCCACCCGTGGGTGGGCGTGCAGAACTGTATGCGTGATGCCACTGGGTGTGCCGCCACGGCCGGCCCACCCGTGGGTGGGCGTGCAGAACTGTTTGCGTGTGCCACTGGGTGTGCCGCCACGGCCGGCCCACCCGTGGGTGGGCGTGCAGAACTGTTTGCGTGTGCCACTGGGTGTGCCGCCACGGCCGGCCCACCCGTGGGTGGGCGTGCAGAACTGTCTGCGTGTGCCTCTGGGTGTGCCGCCACGGCCGGCCCACCCGTGGGTGGGCGTGCAGAAGGGCTTGCGTGTGCCTCTGGGTGTGCCGCCACGGCCGGCCCACCCGTGGGTGGGCGTGCAGAACTGTTTGCGTGTGCCACTGGGTGTGCCGCCACGGCCGGCCCACCCGTGGGTGGGCGTGCAGAACTGTTTGCGTGTGCCACTGGGTGTGCCGCCACGGCCGGCCCACCCGTGGGTGGGCGTGCAGAACTGTTTGCGTGTTGCCACTGGGTGTGCCGCCACGGCCGGCCCACCCGTGGGTGGGCGTGCAGAACTGTTTGCGTGTGCCACTGGGTGTGCCGCCACGGCCGGCCCACCCGTGGGTGGGCGTGCAGAACTGTTTGCGTGTGCCTCTGGGTGTGCCGCCACGGCCGGCCCACCCGTGGGTGGGCGTGCAGAAAGGCCTGCGTGTTGCCTCTGGGTGTGCCGCCACGGCCGGCCCACCCGTGGGTGGGCGTGCAGAACTGTTTGCGTGTGCCACTGGGTGTGCCGCCACGGCCGGCCCACCCGTGGGTGGGCGTGCAGAACTGTTTGCGTGATGCCACTGGGTGTGCCGCCACAGCCGGCCCACCCGTGGGTGGGCGTGCAGAACTGTTTGCGTGTGCCACTGGGTGTGCCGCCACGGCCGGCCCACCCGTGGGTGGGCGTGCAGAAGTGTTTGCGTGTGCCACTGGGTGTGCCGCCACGGCCGGCCCACCCGTGGGTGGGCGTGCAGAAGTGCTTGCGTGTGCCTCTGGGTGTGCCGCCACGGCCGGCCCACCCGTGGGTGGGCGTGCAGAACTGTTTGCGTGTGCCTCTGGGTGTGCCGCCACGGCCGGCCCACCCGTGGGTGGGCGTGCAGAACTGTTTGCGTGTGCCTCTGGGTGTGCCGCCACGGCCGGCCCACCCGTGGAGTGGGCGTGCAGAAGGGCCTGCGTGTGCCTCTGGGTGTGCCGCCACGGCCGGCCCACCCGTGGAGTGGGCGTGCAGAACTGTTTGCGTGTGCCACTGGGTGTGCCGCCACGGCCGGCCCACCCGTGGGTGGGCGTGCAGAACTGTTTGCGTGTGCCACTGGGTGTGCCGCCACGGCCGGCCCACCCGTGGGTGGGCGTGCAGAAACTGTTTGCGTGTGCCACTGGGTGTGCCGCCACGGCCGGCCCACCCGTGGGTGGGCGTGCAGAAGGGTTTGCGGTTGCCTCTGGGTGTGCCGCCACGGCCGGCCCACCCGTGGGTGGGCGTGCAGAAGGACCTGCGGTTGCCTCTGGGTGTGCCGCCACGGCCGGCCCACCCGTGGGTGGGCGTGCAGAACTGTTTGCGTGTGCCACTGGGTGTGCCGCCACGGCCGGCCCACCCGTGGGTGGGCGTGCAGAAGTGTTTGCGTGTTGCCTCTGGGTGTGCCGCCACGGCCGGCCCACCCGTGGGTGGGCGTGCAGAAGGGCCTGCGTGTTGCCTCTGGGTGTGCCGCCACGGCCGGCCCACCCGTGGGTGGGCGTGCAGAACTGTTTGCGTGTGCCACTGGGTGTGCCGCCACGGCCGGCCCACCCGTGGAGTGGGCGTGCAGAAACTGTTTGCGTGTTGCCTCTGGGTGTGCCGCCACGGCCGGCCCACCCGTGGGTGGGCGTGCAGAAGGGCCTGCGGTTGCCTCTGGGTGTGCCGCCACGGCCGGCCCACCCGTGGGTGGGCGTGCAGAACTGTTTGCGTGTGCCACTGGGTGTGCCGCCACGGCCGGCCCACCCGTGGGTGGGCGTGCAGAACTGTTTGCGTGTGCCACTGGGTGTGCCGCCACGGCCGGCCCACCCGTGGGTGGGCGTGCAGAAGGGTTTGCGGTTGCCTCTGGGTGTGCCGCCACGGCCGGCCCACCCGTGGGTGGGCGTGCAGAAGTGTCTGCGGTGTGCCTCTGGGTGTGCCGCCACGGCCGGCCCACCCGTGGGTGGGCGTGCAGAACTGTTTGCGTGTGCCACTGGGTGTGCCGCCACGGCCGGCCCACCCGTGGGTGGGCGTGCAGAACTGTTTGCGTGTGCCACTGGGTGTGCCGCCACGGCCGGCCCACCCGTGGGTGGGCGTGCAGAACTGTCTGCGTGTGCCACTGGGTGTGCCGCCACGGCCGGCCCACCCGTGGGTGGGCGTGCAGAACTGTTTGCGTGTGCCACTGGGTGTGCCGCCACGGCCGGCCCACCCGTGGGTGGGCGTGCAGAAGTGTTTGCGTGTTGCCTCTGGGTGTGCCGCCACGGCCGGCCCACCCGTGGGTGGGCGTGCAGAAGGGCCTGCGGTTGCCTCTGGGTGTGCCGCCACGGCCGGCCCACCCGTGGGTGGGCGTGCAGAACTGTTTGCGTGTGCCTCTGGGTGTGCCGCCACGGCCGGCCCACCCGTGGGTGGGCGTGCAGAAGTGTTTGCGTGTGCCTCTGGGTGTGCCGCCACGGCCGGCCCACCCGCGGGTGGGCGTGCAGAACTGTTTGCGTGTGCCACTGGGTGTGCCGCCACGGCCGGCCCACCCGTGGGTGGGCGTGCAGAACTGTTTGCGTGTGCCACTGGGTGTGCCGCCACGGCCGGCCCACCCGTGGGTGGGCGTGCAGAACTGTTTGCGTGTGCCACTGGGTGTGCCGCCACGGCCGGCCCACCCGTGGGTGGGCGTGCAGAACGGTTTGCGTGTTGCCTCTGGGTGTGCCGCCACGGCCGGCCCACCCGTGGGTGGGCGTGCAGAAGGGTCTGCGTGTGCCTCTGGGTGTGCCGCCACGGCCGGCCCACCCGTGGGTGGGCGTGCAGAACTGTTTGCGTGTGCCACTGGGTGTGCCGCCACGGCCGGCCCACCCGTGGGTGGGCGTGCAGAAGTGTCTGCGTGTGCCACTGGGTGTGCCGCCACGGCCGGCCCACCCGTGGAGTGGGCGTGCAGAACGGTTTGCGGTGTGCCTCTGGGTGTGCCGCCACGGCCGGCCCACCCGTGGGTGGGCGTGCAGAACTGTTTGCGTGTGCCACTGGGTGTGCCGCCACGGCCGGCCCACCCGTGGGTGGGCGTGCAGAAGGGTTTGCGGTTGCCTCTGGGTGTGCCGCCACGGCCGGCCCACCCGTGGGTGGGCGTGCAGAAGAGCCGTGCGGTTGCCTCTGGGTGTGCCGCCACGGCCGGCCCACCCGTGGGTGGGCGTGCAGAACTGTTTGCGTGTGCCACTGGGTGTGCCGCCACGGCCGGCCCACCCGTGGGTGGGCGTGCAGAACTGTTTGCGTGTTGCCTCTGGGTGTGCCGCCACGGCCGGCCCACCCGTGGGTGAGGCGTGCAGAAGGGTCTGCGGTGTGCCTCTGGGTGTGCCGCCACGGCCGGCCCACCCGTGGGTGGGCGTGCAGAACTGTTTGCGTGTTGCCTCTGGGTGTGCCGCCACGGCCGGCCCACCCGTGGGTGGGCGTGCAGAACTGTTTGCGTGTGCCACTGGGTGTGCCGCCACGGCCGGCCCACCCGTGGAGTGGGCGTGCAGAACTGTTTGCGTGTGCCACTGGGTGTGCCGCCACGGCCGGCCCACCCGTGGGTGGGCGTGCAGAAGTGTTTGCGTGTGCCACTGGGTGTGCCGCCACGGCCGGCCCACCCGTGGGTGGGCGTGCAGAAGCTGTCTGCGTGTGCCTCTGGGTGTGCCGCCACGGCCGGCCCACCCGTGGGTGAGGCGTGCAGAAGGGCTTGCAGTTGCCTCTGGGTGTGCCGCCACGGCCGGCCCACCCGTGGAGTGGCCGTGCAGAAGAGCCTGCGTGTTGCCTCTGGGTGTGCCGCCACGGCCAGCCCCACCCGTGGGTGGGCGTGCAGAACTGTTTGCGTGTGCCACTGGGTGTGCCGCCACGGCCGGCCCACCCGTGGGTGGCGTGCAGAACTGTTTGCGTGTGCCACTGGATGTGCCGCCACGGCCGGCCCACCCGTGGAGTGGGCGTGCAGAACTGTATGCGTGATGCCACTGGGTGTGCCGCCACAGCCGGCTCCACCCGTGGCTGGCGTGCAGAAACTGCTTTGCGTGTGCCACTAGAGTGTGCCGCCACGGCAGGCCACCCGTGGGTGGGCGTGCAGAGACTGCCTGCATTTGCCACTGGGTGTGCAGCCACGGCCGGCCCACCCGTGGTTGGAGCGTGCAGAAGTGTTTGATGTGTGTCACTAGGTGTGCCGCTCGTCCGGCCCACCCGTGGATAGGCGTGCAGAAAGTCTGCGTGTTGCCTCTGGGTGTGCCGTCCGGCGACCCACCGATGAGTGGGCGTGCAGAACTGTTTCCATGTGCCACTGGGTGTGCCGCCACGGCCGGCCCACCCGTGGGTGGGCGTGCAGAGAGTGTTTGCGTGTGCCACTGGGTGTGCCGCCACGGCCGGCCCACCCGTGGGTGGGCGTGCAGAAGGGCCTGCAGTTGCCTCTGGGTGTGCCGCCACGGCCGGCCCACCCGTGGGTGGGCGTGCAGAAGTGCCTGCGGTTGCCTCTGGGTGTGCCGCCACGGCCGGCCCACCCGTGGGTGGGCGTGCAGAAAGGCCTGCGTGTTGCCTCTGGGTGTGCCGCCACGGCCGGCCCACCCGTGGGTGGGCGTGCAGAACTGTTCTGCGTGTGCCACTGGGTGTGCAGCCACGGCCGGCCCACCCGTGGGTGGGCGTGCAGAAGGACCTGCGTGTTGCCACTGGGTGTGCCGCCACGGCCGGACCCACCCGTGGGTGGGCGTGCAGAACTGTTTGCGTGTGCCACTGGGTGTGCCGCCACGGCCGGCCCACCCGTGGGTGGGCGTGCAGAAGAGTTCTGCGTGTTGCCTCTGGGTGTGCCGCCACGGCCGGCCCACCCGTGGGTGGAGCGTGCAGAAGGGCCTGCGTGTTGCCTCTGGGTGTGCCGCCACGGCCGGCCCACCCGTGGGTGGGCGTGCAGAACTGTTTGCGTGTGCCACTGGGTGTGCCGCCACGGCCGGCCCACCCGTGGGTGGGCGTGCAGAACTGTTTGCGTGTTGCCTCTGGGTGTGCCGCCACGGCCGGCCCACCCGTGGGTGGGCGTGCAGAAGAGCCTGCGGTTGCCTCTGGGTGTGCCGCCACGGCCGGCCCACCCGTGGGTGGGCGTGCAGAACTGTTTGCGTGTGCCACTGGGTGTGCCGCCACGGCCGGCCCACCCGTGAGTGGGCGTGCAGAAGTGTTTGCGTGTTGCCTCTGGGTGTGCCGCCACGGCCGGCCCACCCGTGGAGTGGGCGTGCAGAACTGTTTGCGTGTGCCACTGGGTGTGCCGCCACGGCCGGCCCACCCGTGGGTGGGCGTGCAGAACTGTTTGCGTGTGCCTCTGGGTGTGCCGCCACGGCCGGCCCACCCGTGGGTGGGCGTGCAGAAGCTGTCTGCGTGTGCCTCTGGGTGTGCCGCCACGGCCGGCCCACCCGTGGGTGGGCGTGCAGAACTGTTTGCGTGTGCCACTGGGTGTGCCGCCACGGCCGGCCCACCCGTGGGTGGGCGTGCAGAACGGTTTGCGTGTTGCCTCTGGGTGTGCCGCCACGGCCGGCCCACCCGTGGGTGGGCGTGCAGAAGGGCCTGCGTGTTGCCTCTGGGTGTGCCGCCACGGCCGGCCCACCCGTGGGTGGGCGTGCAGAACTGTTTGCGTGTGCCTCTGGGTGTGCCGCCACGGCCGGCCCACCCGTGGGTGGGCGTGCAGAACTGTTTGCGTGTGCCACTGGGTGTGCCGCCACGGCCGGCCCACCCGTGGGTGGGCGTGCAGAACTGTTTGCGTGTGCCACTGGGTGTGCCGCCACAGCCGGCCCACCCGTGGGTGGGCGTGCAGAACTGTTTGCGTGTGCCACTGGGTGTGCCGCCACGGCCCGGCCCACCCGTGGGTGGCGTGCAGAACTGTTTGCGTGTGCCTCTGGGTGTGCCGCCACGGCCGGCCCACCCGTGGGTGGGCGTGCAGAAGGACCTGCGTGTTGCCTCTGGGTGTGCCGCCACGGCCGGCCCACCCGTGGGTGGGCGTGCAGAACTGTTTGCGTGTGCCACTGGGTGTGCCGCCACGGCCGGCCCACCCGTGGGTGGGCGTGCAGAACTGTTTGCGTGTGCCACTGGGTGTGCCGCCCACGGCCGGCCCACCCGTGGGTGGGCGTGCAGAACTGTTTGCGTGATGCCACTGGGTGTGCCGCCACGGCCGGCCCACCCGTGGGTGGCGTGCAGAACTGTTTGCGTGTGCCTCTGGGTGTGCCGCCACGGCCGGCCCACCCGTGGGTGGGCGTGCAGAACTGTTTGCGTGTGCCTCTGGGTGTGCCGCCACGGCCGGCCCACCCGTGGGTGGGCGTGCAGAAGAGCCTGCGTTTGCCTCTGGGTGTGCCGCCACGGCCGGCCCACCCGTGGGTGGGCGTGCAGAACTGTTAGCATGATGCCACTGGGTGTGCCGCCACGGCCGGCCCACCCGTGGGTGGGCGTGCAGAAGTGTTTGCGTGTGCCTCTGGGTGTGCCGCCACGGCCGGCCCCACCCGTGGAGTGGGCGTGCAAAACAGTTTGCGTGTGCCTCTGGGTGTGCCGCCACGGCCGGCCCACCCGTGGGTGGGCGTGCAGAACTGTTTGCGTGTGCCACTGGATGTGCCGCCACGGCCGGCCCACCCGTGGGTGGGCGTGCAGAACTGTTTGCGTGATCCACTGGGTGTGCCGCCACGGCCGGCTCACCCGTGGCTGGCGTGCAGAACTCTTTGCGTGTGCCACTGGGTGTGCCGCCACGGCCGGCCCACCCGTGGTTGGGCGTGCAGAAGTGTTTGCGTGTGCCACTGGGTGTGCCGCCACGGCCGGCCCACCCGTGGGTGGGCGTGCAGAAGTGCCTGCGTTTGCCTCTGGGTGTGCCGCCACGGCCGGCCCACCGTGGAGTGGGCGTGCAGAAGGGCTGGCAGTTGCCTCTGGGTGTGCCGCCACGGCCGGCCCACCCGTGGGTGGGCGTGCAGAACTGTTTGCGTGTGCCTCTGGGTGTGCCGCCACGGCCGACCCACCCGTGGGTGGGCGTGCAGAACTGTTTGCGTGTGCCACTGGATGTGCCGCCACGGCCGGCCCACCCGTGGAGTGGGCGTGCAGAACTGTTTGCGTGTGCCACTGGGTGTGCCGCCACGACCGACCCACCCGTGGGTGGGCGTGCAGAACTGTTTGCGTGTGCCACTGGGTGTGCCGCCACGGCCGGCCCTACCCGTGGGTGGGCGTGCAGAAGGGTTTGCGTGTTGCCTCTGGGTGTGCCGCCACGGCCGGCCCACCCGTGGGTGGGCGTGCAGAAGGACCTGCGGTTGCCACTGGGTGTGCCGCCACGGCCGGCCACCCGTGGGTGGGCGTGCAGAACTGTTTGCGTGTGCCACTGGGTGTGCCGCTACGGCCGGCCTACCCGTGGGTGGGCGTGCAGAAGAGCTTGCGAGTTGCCTCTGGGTGTGCCGCCACGGCGGCCCACCCGTGGGTGGGCGTGCAGAAGGGCCTGCGGTTGCCTCTGGGTGTGCCGCCACGGCCGGCCCACCCGTGGGTGGGCGTGCAGAACTGTTTGCGTGTGCCTCTGGGTGTGCCGCCACGGCCGGCCCACCCGTGGGTGGGCGTGCAGAACTGTTTGCGTGTTGCCTCTGGGTGTGCCGCCACGGCCGGCCCACCCGTGGAGTGGGCGTGCAGAAGAGCCTGCGGTTGCCTCTGGGTGTGCCGCCACGGCCGGCCCACCCGTGGGTGGGCGTGCAGAAGCTGTTTGCGTGTGCCTCTGGGTGTGCCATACGGCCGGCCCACCCGTGGGTGGGCGTGCAGAACTGTTTGCGTGTGCCACTGGGTGTGCCGCCACGGCCGGCCCACCGTGGTGGGCGTGCAGAAGGGTTTGCGTGTTGCCTCTGGGTGTGCCGCATACGGCCGGCCCACCCGTGGGTGGCGTGCAGAAACTGCTTGCGTGTTGCCTCTGGGTGTGCCGCCACGGCCGACCCACCCGTGGGTGGGCGTGCAGAACTGTTTGCGTGTGCCACTGGGTGTGCCGCCACGGCCGGCCCACCCGTGGGTGGGCGTGCAGAACTGTTTGCGGTTGCCTCTGGGTGTGCCGCCACGGCCGGCCCACCCGTGGGTGGGCGTGCAGAAGGGCCTGCGTGTGCCTCTGGGTGTGCTGCCACGGCCGGCCCACCCGTGGGTGGCGTGCAGAACGGTCTGCGTGTGCCTCTGGGTGTGCCGCCACGGCCGGCCCACCCGTGGGTGGGCGTGCAGAACTGTTTGCGTGTGCCACTGGATGTGCCGCCACGGCCCGGCCCACCCGTGGGTGGGCGTGCAGAAGCTGTTTGCGTGATGCCACTGGGTGTGCCGCCACAGCCGGCCCACCCGTGGGTGGGCGTGCAGAACTGTTTGCGTGTGCCACTGGGTGTGCCGCCCACGGCCGGCCCACCCGTGGGTGGGCGTGCAGAACTGTTTGCGTGTTGCCTCTGGGTGTGCCGCCACGGCCGGCCCACCCGTGGAGTGGAGCGTGCAGAAGGGCGTGCAGTTGCCTCTGGGTGTGCCGCCACGGCCGGCCCACCCGTGGGTGGGCGTGCAGAAGGGTCTGCGTGTTGCCTCTGGGTGTGCCGCCACGGCCGGCCCACCGTGGGTGGGCGTGCAGAAATGTTTGCGTGTGCCACTGGGTGTGCCGCCACGGCCGGCCCACCCGTGGGTGGGCGTGCAGAACTGTTTGCGTGTGCCACTGGGTGTGCCGCCACGGCCGGCCCACCCGTGGGTGGGCGTGCAGAACTGTTTGCGTGATGCCACTGGGTGTGCCGCCACGGCCGGCTCACCCGTGGCTGGCGTGCAGAACTGTTTGCGTGTGCCACTGGGTGTGCCGCCACGGCCCGGCCCACCCGTGGGTGGGCGTGCAGAACTGTTTGCGTGTGCCACTGGGTGTGCCGCCACGGCCGGCCCACCGTGGGTGGGCGTGCAGAAGTGTTTGCGTGTGCCTCTGGGTGTGCCGCCACGGCCGGCCCACCCGTGGGTGGGCGTGCAGAAGGGCCTGCGTTTGCCTCTGGGTGTGCCGCCACGGCCGGCCCACCCGTGGGTGGCGTGCAGAACTGTTTCGCATGTGCCACTGGGTGTGCCGCCACGGCCGGCCCACCCGTGGGTGGGCGTGCAGAAGTGTTTGCGTGTGCCACTGGGTGTGCCGCCACGGCCGGCCCACCCGTGGGTGGGCGTGCAGAAAGTGTTGCAGTGTGCCTCTGGGTGTGCCGCCACGGCCGGCCCACCCGTGGGTGGGCGTGCAGAAGTGCCTGCGGTTGCCTCTGGGTGTGCCGCCACGGCCGGCCCACCCGTGGGTGGGCGTGCAGAACTGCCTGCGTGTGCCTCTGGGTGTGCCGCCACGGCCCGGCCCACCCGTGGGTGGGCGTGCAGAACTGTTTGCGTGTGCCACTGGGTGTGCAGCCACGGCCGGCCCACCCGTGGGTGGGCGTGCAGAAGTGCCTGCGTGTTGCCACTGGGTGTGCCGCCACGGCCGGCCCACCCGTGGGTGGGCGTGCAGAACTGTTCACGTGTGCCACTGGGTGTGCCGCCACGGCCGGCCCACCCCGTGAGTGGGGCGTGCAGAAGAGTTTGCGGTTGCCTCTGGGTGTGCCGCCACGGCCGGCCCACCCGTGGGTGGGCGTGCAGAAAGAGTTTGCGGTTGCCTCTGGGTGTGCCGCCACGGCCGGCCCACCCGTGGGTGGGCGTGCAGAACTGTTTGCGTGTGCCACTGGGTGTGCAGCCACGGCCGGCCCACCCGTGGGTGGCGTGCAGAACTGTTTGCGGTTGCCTCTGGGTGTGCCGCCACGGCCGGCCCACCCGTGGGTGGGCGTGCAGAAGGGCCTGCGTTTGCCTCTGGGTGTGCCGCCACGGCCGGCCCACCCGTGGGTGTGCGTGCAGAACTGTTTGCGTGTGCCACTGGGTGTGCCGCCACGACCGACCCACCCGTGGAGTGGGCGTGCAGAACTGTTTACGTGTGCCACTGGGGTGTGCCGCCACGGCCGGCCTACCCGAGGGTGGGGCGTGCAGAAGAGTTTGCGGTTGCCTCTGGGTGTGCCGCCACGGCCGGCCCACCCGTGGGTGAGGCGTTCAGAAGAGGCCTGCGGTTGCCTCTGGGTGTGCCGCCACGGCCGACTCACCCGTGGGTGGGCGTGCAGAACTGTTTGCGTGTGCCACTGGGTGTGCAGCCACGGCCGGCCCACCGTGGAGTGGGCGTGCAGAACTGTTTGCGGTGTGCCTCTGGGTGTGCCGCCACGGCCGGCCCACCCGTGGGTGGGCGTGCAGAAGGGCGCTGCAGTTGCCTCTGGGTGTGCCGCCACGGCCGGCCCACCCGTGGGTGGGCGTGCAGAACTGTTTGCGTGTGCCACTGGGTGTGCCGCCACGGCGGCCCACCCGTGGGTGGGCGTGCAGAAGTGTTTGCGGTTGCCTCTGGGTGTGCCGCCACGGCCGGCCCACCCGTGGGTGGGGCGTGCAGAAGGGCCTGCGGTTGCCTCTGGGTGTGCCGCCACGGCCGGCCCACCCGTGGGGTGGGCGTGCAGAACTGTTTGCGTGTGCCACTGGGTGTGCCGCCACGGCCGGCCCACCCGTGGGTGGGGCGTGCAGAACTGTTTGCGTGTGCCACTGGATGTGCCGCCACGGCCGGCCCACCCGTAAGTGGGCGTGCAGAAGGGCCTGCGTGTGCCTCTGGGTGTGCCGCCACGGCCGGCCCACCCGTGGGTGGGGCGTGCAGAACTGTTTGCGTGTGCCTCTGGGTGTGCCGCCACGGCCGGCCCACCCGTGGGTGGGCGTGCAGAACTGTTTTGCGTGTGCCACTGGGTGTGCCGCCACGGCCGGCCCACCCGTGGGTGAGCGTGCAGAACTGTATGCGTGATCCACTGGGTGTGCCGCCACGGCCGGCCCACCTGTGGGGTGGGGCGTGCAGAACTGTTTGCGTGTGCCACTGGGTGTGCCGCCACGGCCGGCCCACCCGTGGGTGGGCGTGCAGAAGGCTGTGCGGTTGCCCCTGGGGTGTGCCGCTACGGCCGGCCCACCCGTGGGTGGCGCGTGCAGAACGGCCTGCGGTTGACCTCTGGGTGTGCCGCCACGGCCGGCTCACCTGTGGGTGGGCGTGCAGAAGGGCCTTGCGTTGCCTCTGGGTGTGCCGCCACGGCCGGCCCACCCGTGGGTGGCCGTGCAGAACTGTTTGCGTGTGCCACTGGGGTGTGCAGCCACGGCCGGCCCACCCGTGGGTGGGCGTGCAGAAGGACCTGCGTGTTGCCTCTGGGTGTGCCGCCACGGCCGGCCCACCCGTGGCGTGGGCGTGCAGAAGGGCCTGCGGTTGCCTCTGAGTGTGCCGCCACGGCCGGCCCACCCGTGGGGTGGGCGTGCAGAACTGTTTGCGTGTGCCTCTGGGTGTGCCGCCACGGCCGGCTCACTCGTGGGTGTGCGTGCAGAACTGTTTGCGTGTGCCACTGGGTGTGCCGCCACGGCCGGCCCACCCGTGGGTGGGCGTGCAGAACTGTTTGCGTGTGCCTCTGGGTGTGCCGCCACGGCCGGCCCACCCGTGGGTGGGCGTGCAGAACTGTTTGCGTGTGCCACTGGGTGTGCCGCCACGGCCGGCCCACCCGTGGGTGGGCGTGCAGAAGTGTCTGCGTGTGCCTCTGGGTGTGCCGCCACGGCCGGCCCACCCGTGGGTGGGCGTGCAGAACTGTTTGCGTGTGCCTCTGGGTGTGCCGCCACGGCCGGCCCACCCGTGGAGTGGGCGTGCAGAACTGTTTGCGTGTGCCACTGGATGTGCCGCCACGGCCGGCCCACCCGTGGAGTGGCGTGCAGAACTGTCTGCGTGATGCCACTGGGTGTGCCGCCACAGCCGGCCCACCCGTGGGTGGGGCGTGCAGAACTGTTTGCGTGTGCCACTGGGGTGTGCCGCCACGGCCGGCCCACCGTGGGTGGGCGTGCAGAACTGTTTGCGTGTGCCACTGGGTGTGCCGCCACGGCCGGCCCACCCGTGGGTGGGCGTGCAGAAGGGCCTGCGTGTGCCTCTGGGTGTGCCGCCACGGCCGGCCCACCCGTGGGTGGGCGTGCAGAACTGTTTGCGTGTGCCTCTGGGTGTGCCGCCACGGCCGGCCCACCCGTGGGTGGGCGTGCAGAAGCGGTTTGCGGTATGCCACTGGGGTGTGCCGCCACGGCGGCCCACCCGTGGGTGGGCGTGCAGAACTGTTTGCGTGTGCCACTGGGTGTGCCGCCACGGCCGGCCCACCCGTGGGTGGGCGTGCAGAACTGTTTGCGTGTGCCTCTGGGTGTGCCGCCACGGCCGGCCCACCCGTGGGTGGGCGTGCAGAACTGTTTGCGTGTGCCACTGGGTGTGCCGCCACGGCCGGCCCACCCGTGGGTGGGCGTGCAGAAGGGTTTGCGTTTGCCTCTGGGTGTGCCGCCACGGCCGGCCCACCCGTGGAGTGGGCGTGCAGAACTGCTATGCGTGATGCCACTGGGTGTGCCGCCACAGCCGGCTCACCCGTGGCTGGCGTGCAGAACTCTTTGCGTGTGCCACTGGGTGTGCCGCCACGGCCGGCCCACCCGTGGGGTGGGGCGTGCAGAACTGTTTGCGTGTGCCACTGGGTGTGCAGCCACGGCCGGCCCACCCGTGGGTGGGCGTGCAGAAGTGTTTGCGTGTGCCACTGGGTGTGCCGCCACGGCCGGCCCACCCGTGGGTGGGCGTGCAGAACTGTTTGCGTGTGCCACTGGGTGTGCCGCCACGGCCGGCCCACCCGTGGAGTGGGCGTGCAGAACTGTTTGCGTGTGCCACTGGGGTGTGCCGCCACGGCCGGCCCACCCGTGGGGTGGGGCGTGCAGAAGGGTCTGCAGTGTGCCTCTGGGTGTGCCGCCACGGCCGGCCGCCCGTGGGTGGGCGTGCAGAAGGTGCCTGCGGTTGCCTCTGGGGTGTGCCGCCACGGCCGGCCCACCCGTGGGTGGGCGTGCAGAAGGGCCTGCAGTTGCCTCTGGGTGTGCCGCCACGGCCGGCCCACCCGTGGGTGGCCGTGCAGAACTGTTTGCGTGTGCCACTGGGTGTGCAGCCACGGCCGGCCCACCCGTGGGTGGGCGTGCAGAAGGACCTGCGGTTGCCTCTGGGTGTGCCGCCACGGCCCGCCCACCCGTGCGTGGGCGTGCAGAAGGGCCTGGGGTTGCCTCTCAGTGTGCCGCCACGGCCGGCCCACCCGTGGGTGGGCGTGCAGAACTGTTTGCGTGTGCCTCTGGGTGTGCCGCCACGGCCGGTTCACTCGTGGGTGTGCGTGCAGAACTGTTTGCGTGTGCCAATGGGGTGTGCCGCCACGGCCGGCCCACCCGTGGGTGGGCGTGCAGAACTGTTTGCGTGTGCCTCTGGGTGTGCCGCCACGGCCGGCCCACCCGTGGGGTGGGGCGTGCAGAAGGGCCTGCGTGTGCCTCTGGGTGTGCCGCCACGGCCGGCCCACCCGTGGGTGGGCGTGCAGAACTGTTTGCGTGTGCCTCTGGGTGTGCCGCCACGGCCGGCCCACCCGTGGGTGGGCGTGCAGAACTGTTTGCAGTGTGCCACTGGGTGTGCCGCCACGGCCGGCCCATCCGTGGGTGGGCGTGCAGAACGGCCTGCGTGTTGCCTCTGGGTGTGCTGCCACGGCCGGCCCACCCGTGGGTGGGCGTGCAGAACTGTTTGCGTGTGCCACTGGGTGTGCCGCCACGGCCGGCCCACCCGTGGGTGGGCGTGCAGAACTGTTTGCGTGTGCCACTGGATGTGCCGCCACGGCCGGCCCACCCGTGGGTGGGCGTGCAGAACTGTATGCGTGATCCACTGGGTGTGCCGCCACAGCCGGCCCACCTGTGGATGGGCGTGCAGAACTGTTTGCGTGTGCCACTAGGTGTGCCGCCACGGCCGGCCCACCCGTGGGTGGGCGTGCAGAACTGTTTGCGTGTGCCACTGGATGTGCCGCCACGGCCGGCCCAGGCCGTGGGTGGGCGTGCAGAACTGTTTGCGTGTGCCTCTGGGGTGTGCCGCCACGGCCGGTCCACTCGTGGGTGTGCGTGCAGAACTGTTTGCGTGTGCCAATGGGTGTGCCGCCACGGCCGGCCCACCCGTGGTGGGCGTGCAGAACTGTTTGCGTGTGCCTCTGGGTGTGCCGCCACGGCCGGCCCACCCGTGGGTAGGCGTGCAGAAGGTCCTGCGTGTGCCTCTGGGTGTGCCGCCACGGCCGGCCCACTCGTGGGTGGGCGTGCAGAAGAGCTTGGCGGTTGCCTCTGGGTGTGCCGCCACGGCCGGCCCACCCGTGGGTGGGCGTGCAGAAGGGCCGGCGGTTGCCTCTGGGTGTGCCGCCTCGGCCGGCCCACCCGTGGGTGGGCGTGCAGAACTGTTTGCGTGTGCCACTGGGGTGTGCCGCCACGGCCGGCCCACCCGTGGGTGGGCGTGCAGAAGAGCCTGCGTGTGCCTCTGGGGTGTGCCGCCACGGCCGGCCCACCCGTGGGTGGGGCGTGCAGAACTGTTTGCGTGTGCCTCTGGGTGTGCCGCCACGGCCGGCCCACCCGTGGGTGGGCGTGCAGAACTGTTTGAGTGTGCCACTGGGTGTGCCGCCACGGCCGGCCCACTCGTGGGTGGGCGTGCAGAAAGGCCTGCGGTGTGCCTCTGGGGTGTGCCGCCACGGCCGGCCCACCCGTGGGTGGGCGTGCAGAACTGTTTGCGTGTGCCACTGGGTATGCCGCCACGGCCGGCCCACCCGTGGGTGGGCGTGCAGAACTGTTTGCGTGTTGCCACTGGATGTGCCGCCACGGCCGGCCCACCCGTGGGTGGGCGTGCAGAACTGTATGCGTGATGCCTACTGGGTGTGCCGCCACAGCCGGCCCACCCGTGGATGGGGCGTGCAGAACTGTTTGCGTGTGCCACTGGGGTGTGCCGCCACGGCCGGCCCACCCGTGGGTGGGCGTGCAGAACTGTTTGCGTGTGCCACTGGATGTGCCGCCACGGCCGGCCCACCCGTGGGTGGGCGTGCAGAACTGTTAGCATGTGCCCCTGGGTGTGCCGCCACGGCAGGCCCACCCGTGGGTGGGCGTGCAGAAGTGTTTGCGTGTGCCACTGGGTGTGCCGCCACGGCCGGCCCACCCGTGGGTGGGCGTGCAGAACTGTTTGCGTGTGCCACTGGGTGTGCCGCCACGGCCGGCCCACCCGTGGGTGGGCGTGCAGAACTCTATGCGTGATGCCACTGGGTGTGCCGCCACGGCCGGCCCACCCTTGGCTGGCGTGCAGAACTCTTTGCGTTTGCCACTGGGGTGTGCCGCCACGGCCGGCCCACCCGTGGGTGGGCGTGCAGAAGGCCTGCGTGTGCCTCTGGGTGTGCCGCCACGGCCGGCCCACCCGTGGGTGGGCGTGCAGAAGGGCCTGCGGTTGCCTCTGGGTGTGCCGCCACGGCCGGCCCACCCGTGGGTGGGCGTGCAGAAGTGCCTGCGTGTTGCCTCTGGGTGTGCCGCCACGGCCGGCCCACCCGTGGAGTGGGCGTGCAGAACTGTTTGCGTGTGCCACTGGGTGTGCCGCCACGGCCGGCCCACCCGTGGGTGGGCGTGCAGAAGGCCCTGCGGTTGCCTCTGGGTGTGCCTCCGGCCAGTTCACCCGTGGGTGGGCGTGCAGAACTGTTTGCGTGTGCCACTGGGGTGTGCCGCCACGGCCGGCCCACCCGTGGGTGGGCGTGCAGAAGGGCCTGCAGTGTGCCTCTGGGTGTGCCGCCACGGCCGGCCCACCCGTGGGTGGGCGTGCAGAACTGTTTGCGTGTGCCTCTGGGTGTGCCGCCACGGCCGGCCCACCCGTGGGTGGGCGTGCAGAACTGTTTGCGTGTGCCACTGGGTGTGCCGCCACGGCCGGCCCACCCGTGGGTGGGCGTGCAGAACTGTTTGCGTGTGCCACTGGATGTCCCGCCACGGCCGGCCAACCCGTGGGTGGGCGTGCAGAAGGGCCTGCAGTTGCCTCTGGGTGTGCCGCCACGGCCGGCCCACCCGTGGGTGGGCGTGCAGAACTGTTTGCGTGTGCCTCTGGGTGTGCCGCCACGGCCGGCCCACCCGTGGGTGGGCGTGCAGAAGGGCTTGCGTGTGCCTCTGGGGTGTGCCGCCACGGCCGGCCCACCCGTGGGTGGGCGTGCAGAACTGTTTGCGTGTGCCACTGGGTGTGCCGCCACGGCCGGCCCACCCGTGGGTGGCGTGCAGAACTGTTTGCGTGTGCCTCTGGGTGTGCCGCCACGGCCGGCCCACCCGTGGGTGGGCGTGCAGAACTGTTTGCGTGTGCCACTGGGTGTGCCGCCACGGCCGGCCCACCCGTGAGTGGGCGTGCAGAAGTGCCTGCGTGTGCCTCTGGGTGTGCCGCCACGGCCGGCCCACACGTGGGTGGGCGTGCAGAACTGTTTGCGTGTGCCTCTGGGTGTGCCGCCACGGCCGGCCCACCCGTGGGTGGGCGTGCAGAACTGTTTGCGTGTGCCACTGGGTGTGCCGCCACGGCCGGCCCACCCGTGGGTGGGCGTGCAGAACAGTATGTGTGATCCACTGGGTGTGCCGCCACGGCCGGCCCACCCGTGGGTGGGCGTGCAGAACTGTTTGCGTGTGCCACTGGGTGTGCCGCCACGGCCGGCCCACCCGTGGGTGGGCGTGCAGAACTGTTTGCGTGTGCCACTGGGTGTGCCGCCACGGCCGGCCCACCCGTGGGTGGGCGTGCAGAAGGGCCTGCGTGTTGCCTCTGGGTGTGCCGCCACGGCCGGCCCACCCGTGGGTGGGCGTGCAGAACTGTTTGCGTGTGCCTCTGGGGTGTGCCGCCACGGCCGGCCCACCCGTGGGTGGGCGTGCAGAACTGTTTGCGTGTGCCACTGGATGTGCCGCCACGGCCGGCCCACCCGTGGGATGGCGTGCAGAACAGTATGCGTGATCCACTGGGTGTGCCGCCACAGCCGGCCCACCTGTGGGTGGGCGTGCAGAACTGTTTGCGTGTGCCACTAGGTGTGCCGCCACGGCCGGCCCACCCGTGGGTGGGCGTGCAGAACTGTTTGCGTGTGCCTCTGGGTGTGCCGCCACGGCCGGCCCACCCGTGGGTGGGCGTGCAGAAGGGTTTGCGGTTGCCTCTGGGTGTGCCGCCACGGCCGGCCCACCCGTGGGTGGGCGTGCAGAAGGGCCTGCGTTTGCCTCTGGGTGTGCCGCCACGGCCGGCCCACCCGTGGGTGGGCGTGCAGAACTCTATGCGTGATCCACTGGGTGTGCCGCCACAGCCGGCTCACCCGTGGCTGGCGTGCAGAACTCTTTGCGTGTGCCACTGAGTGTGCCGCCACGGCCGGCCCACCCGTGGGTGGGCGTGCAGAACTGTTTGCGTGTGCCACTGGGTGTGCCGCCACGGCCGGCCCACCCGTGGAGTGGGGCGTGCAGAAGTGTTTGCGTGTGCCACTGGGTGTGCCGCCACGGCCGGCCCACCCGTGGGTGGGGCGTGCAGAACTGTTTGCGTGTGCCACTGGGTGTGCCGCCACGGCCGGCCCACCCGTGGAGTGGGCGTGCAGAAGTGTTTGCGTGTGCCACTGGGTGTGCCGCCACGGCCGGCCCACCCGTGGGTGGGCGTGCAGAAGGGCCTGCAGTGTGCCTCTGGGTGTGCCGCCACGGCCGGCCCACCCGTGGAGTGGGCGTGCAGAAGTGCCTGCGGTGTGCCTCTGGGTGTGCCGCCACGGCCGGCCCACCCGTGGGTGGGCGTGCAGAAGGGCCTGCAGTTGCCTCTGGGTGTGCCGCCACGGCCGGCCCACCCGTGGGTGGCCGTGCAGAACTGTTTGCGTGTGCCACTGGGTGTGCCGCCACGGCCGGCCCACCCGTGGGTGGGCGTGCAGAAGGGCCTGCGGTTGCCTCTGGGTGTGCCGCCACGGCCGGCCCACCCGTGGGTGGGCGTGCAGAAGGGCCTGCGGTTGCCTCTGGGTGTGCCGCCACGGCCGGCCCACCCGTGGGTGGGCGTGCAGAACTGTTTGCGTGTGCCTCTGGGTGTGCCGCCACGGCCGGCTCACCCGTGGGTGGGCGTGCAGAACTGTTTGCGTGTCCCACTGGGTGTGCCGCCACGGCCGGCCCACCCGTGGGTGGGCGTGCAGAACTGTTTGCGTGTGCCTCTGGGTGTGCCGCCACGGCCGGCCCACCCGTGGGTGAGGCGTGCAGAAGGTCCTGCGTGTGCCTCTGGGTGTGCCGCCACGGCCGGCCCACCCGTGGGTGGGCGTGCAGAAGGGCCTGCAGTTGCCTCTGGGTGTGCCGCCACGGCCGGCCCACCCGTGGGTGGGCGTGCAGAAGGGCCTGCAGTTGCCTCTGGGGTGTGCCGCCACGGCCGGCCCACCCGTGGGTGGGCGTGCAGAACTGTTTGCGTGTGCCTCTGGGTGTGCCGCCACGGCCGGCCCACCCGTGGAGTGGGCGTGCAGAAGGGCCTGCGTGTGCCTCTGGGTGTGCCGCCACGGCCGGCCTACCCGTGGGTGGGCGTGCAGAACTGTTTGCGTGTGCCTCTGGGTGTGCCGCCACGGCCGGCCCACCCGTGGGTGGGCGTGCAGAACTGTTTGCGTGTGCCACTGGGTGTGCCGCCACGGCCGGCCCACCCGTGGGTGGGCGTGCAGAAGTGCCTGCGGTTCCCTCTGGGTGTGCCGCCACGGCCGGCCCACCCGTGGGTGGGCGTGCAGAACTGTTTGCGTGTGCCACTGGGTGTGCCGCCACGGCCGGCCCACCCGTGGGGTGGGCGTGCAGAACTGTTTGCGTGTGCCACTGGATGTGCCGCCACGGCCGGCCCACCCGTGGGTGGGCGTGCAGAACTGTATGCGTGATCCACTGGGTGTGCCGCCACAGCCGGCCCACCCGTGGATGGGGCGTGCAGAACTGTTTGCGTGTGCCACTGGGTGTGCCGCCACGGCCGGCCCAGCCGTGGGTGGGCGTGCAGAACTGTTTGCGTGTGCCTCTGGGTGTGCCGCCACGGCCGGCTTCACCCGTGGGTGTGCGTGCAGAACTGTTTGCGTGTGCCACTGGGTGTGCCGCCACGGCCGGCCCACCCGTGGGTGGGCGTGCAGAACTGTTTGCGTGTGCCTCTGGGTGTGCCGCCACGGCCGGCCCACCCGTGGGTAGGCGTGCAGAAGGTCCTGCGTGTGCCTCTGGGTGTGCCGCCACGGCCGGCCCACCCGTGGGTGGGCGTGCAGAAGGGCCGGCAGTTGCCTCCGGGTGTGCCGCCACGGCCGGCCCACCCGTGGGTGGGCATGCAGAAGGGCCGGCAGTTGCCTCTGGGTGTGCCGCCACGGCCGGCCCACCCGTGGGTGGGCGTGCAGAACTGTTTGCGTGTGCCACTGGGTGTGCCGCCACGGCCGGCCCACCCGTGGGTGGGCGTGCAGAAGGGCCTGCGTGTGCCTCTGGGTGTGCCGCCACGGCCGGCCTACCCGTGGGTGGGCGTGCAGAACTGTTTGCGTGTGCCTCTGGGTGTGCCGCCACGGCCGGCCCACCCGTGGGTGGGCGTGCAGAACTGTTTGAGTGTGCCACTGGGTGTGCCGCCACGGCCGGCCCATTCGTGGGTGGGCGTGCAGAAAGGCCTGGGGTTGCCTCTGGGTGTGCTGCCACGGCCGGCCCACCCGTGGGTGGGCGTGCAGAACTGTTTGCGTGTGCCAATGGGTATGCCGCCACGGCCGGCCCACCCGTCGGTGGGCGTGCAGAACTGTTTGCGTGTGCCACTGGATGTGCCGCCACGGCCGGCCCACCCGTGGGTGGGCGTGCAGAACTGTATGCGTGATCCACTGGGTGTGCCGCCACAGCCGGCCCACCTGTGGATGGGCGTGCAGAACTGTTTGCGTGTGCCACTAGGTGTGCCGCCACGGCCGGCCCACCCGTGGGTGGGCGTGCAGAACTGTTTGCGTGTGCCACTGGATGTGCCGCCACGGCCGGCCCACCCGTGGGTGGGGCGTGCAGAACTGTATGCGTGATGCCACTGACTGTGCCGCCACAGCCGGCCCACCTGTGGGTGGGCGTGCAGAACTGTTTGCGTGTGCCACTAGGTGTGCCGCCACGGCCGGCCCACCCGTGAGTGGGCGTGCAGAACTGTTTGCGTGTGCCTCTGGGTGTGCCGCCACGGCCGGCCCACCCGTGGGTGGCCGTGCAGAAGGGCCTGCGTTTGCCTCTGGGTGTGCCGCCACGGCCGGCCCACCCGTGGGTGGGCGTGCAGAACTGTTAGCATGAGCCTCTGGGTGTGCCGCCACGGCCGGCCCACCCGTGGGGGGGCGTACAGAAGTGTTTGCGTGTGCCACTGGGTGTGCCGCCACGGCCGGCCCACCCGTGGGTGGGCGTGCAGAACTGTTTGCGTGTGCCACTGGGTGTGCCGCCACGGCCGGCCCACCCGTGGGTGGGCGTGCAGAACTCTATGCGTGATCCACTGGGTGTGCCGCCACAGCCGGCTCACCCTTGGCTGGCGTGCAGAACTCTTTGCGTTTGCCACTGAGTGTGCCGCCACGGCCGGCCCACCCGTGGGTGGGCGTGCAGAAAGGCTTGCGTGTGCCTCTGGGTGTGCCGCCACGGCCGGCCCACCCGTGGGTGGGGCGTGCAGAAGGGCCTGCGTGTTGCCTCTTGGTGTGCCGCCACGGCCGGCCCACCCGTGGGTGGGCGTGCAGAACTGTCTGCGTGTTGCCTCTGGGTGTGCCGCCACGGCCGGCCCACCCGTGGGTGGGCGTGCAGAACTGTTTGCATGTGCCACTGGGTGTGCCGCCACGGCCGGCCCACCCGTGGGTGGGTGTGCAGAAGGCCCTGCGGTTGCCTCTGGGTGTGCCTCCACGGCCAGTTCACCCATGGTGGGCGTGCAGAACTGTTTGCGTATGCCAATGGCTGTGCCGCCACGGCCGGCTCACCCGTGGGTGTGCGTGCAGAAGGGCCTGCAGGTGCCTCTGGGTGTGCCGCCACGGCCGGCCCACCCGTGGGTGGGCGTGCAAAACAGTTTGCGTGTGCCTCTGGGTGTGCCGCCACGGCCGGCCCACCCGTGGGTGGGCGTGCAGAACTGTTTGCGTGTGCCACTGGGTGTGCCGCCACGGCCGGCCCACCCGTGGGTGGGCGTGCAGAACTGTATGCGTGATGCCACTGGGTGTGCCGCCACAGCCGGCTCACCCGTGGCTGGCGTGCAGAACTCTTTGCGTGTGCCACTGGGTGTGCCGCCACGGCCGGCCCCACCCGTGGGTGGGCGTGCAGAAGGCTTGCAGTTGCCTCTGGGTGTGCCGCCACGGCCGGCCCACGCTGTGGGTGGGCGTGCAGAACTGTTTGCGTGTGCCTCTGGGTGTGCCGCCACGGCCGGCCCACCCGTGGGTGGGCGTGCAGAAGGGCATGCGTGTGCCTCTGGGGTGTGCCGCCACGGCCGGCCCACCCGTGGGTGGGCGTGCAGAACTGTTTGCGTGTGCCACTGGGTGTGCCGCCACGGCCGGCCCACCCGTGGGTGGGCGTGCAGAACTGTTTGCGTGTGCCACTGGGTGTGCCGCCACGACCGGCCCACCCGTGGGTGGGCGTGCAGAACTGTTTGCGTGTGCCACTGGGTGTGCCGCCACGGCCGGCCCACCCGTGGGGTGGGGCGTGCAGAAGGGTTTGCGTGTTGCCTCTGGGTGTGCCGCCACGGCCGGCCCACCCGTGGGTGGGCGTGCAGAAGGGCCTGCGGTTGCCTCTGGGTGTGCCGCCAGGGCCGGCCCACCCGTGGGTGGGCGTGCAGAACTGTTTGCGTGTGCCACTGGGTGTGCAGCCACGGCCGGCCCACCGTGGGTGGGCGTGCAGAACTGTTTGCGGTTGCCTCTGGGTGTGCCGCCACGGCCGGCCAACCCGTGGGTGGGCGTGCAGAAAGGCTTAGCGTTTGCCTCTGGGTGTGCCGCCACGGCCGGCCCACCCGTGGAGTGGGCGTGCAGAACTGTTTGCGTGTGCCAATGGGTGTGCCGCCACGGCCGGCCCACCCGTGGGTGGGCGTGCAGAACTGTTTGCGTGTGCCACTGGGTGTGCCGCCACGGCCGGCCCACCCGTGGGTGGGCGTGCAGAACTGTTTGCGTGTGCCACTGGGTGTGCCGCCACGGCCGGCCCACCCGTGGGTGGGCGTGCAGAAGGGTTTGCGGTTGCCTCTGGGTGTGCCGCCACGGCCGGCCCACCCGTGGGTGGGCGTGCAGAAGGGCCTGCGTGTTGCCTCTGGGTGTGCCGCCACGGCCGGCCCACCCGTGGGTGGGCGTGCAGAACTGTTTGCGTGTGCCTCTGGGTGTGCCGCCACGGCCGGCCCACCCGTGGGTGGGCGTGCAGAACTGTTTGCGTGTGCCACTGGGTGTGCCGCCACGGCCGGCCCACCCGTGGGATGGGCGTGCAGAACGGTATGCGTGATGCCTCTGGGTGTGCCGCCACGGCCGGCCCACCCGTGGGTGGGCGTGCAGAACTGTTTGCGTGTGCCACTGGGTGTGCCGCCACGGCCGGCCCACCCGTGGGTGGGCGTGCAGAACTGTTTGCGTGTGCCTCTGGGTGTGCCGCCACGGCCGGCCCACCCGTGGGTGGGCGTGCAGAACTGTTTGCGTGTGCCAATGGGTGTGCCGCCACGGCCGGCCCACCCGTGGGTGGGCGTGCAGAAGGGTTTGCGGTTGCCTCTGGGTGTGCCGCCACGGCCGGCCCACCCGTGAGTGGGGCGTGCAGAAGGGCCTGCGTTTGCCTCTGGGTGTGCCGCCACGGCCGGCCCACCCGTGGGTGGGCGTGCAGAACTGTCTGCGTGATGCCACTGGGTGTGCCGCCACGGCCGGCCCACCCGTGGCTGGGCGTGCAGAACTGTTTGCGTGTGCCACTGGGTGTGCCGCCACGGCCGGCCCACCCGTGGGTGGGCGTGCAGAACTGTTTGCGTGTGCCACTGGGTGTGCCGCCACGGCCGGCCCACCCGTGGGTGGGCGTGCAGAAGTGTTTGCGTGTGCCACTGGGTGTGCCGCCACGGCCGGCCCACCCGTGGGTGGGCGTGCAGAACTGTTTGCGTGTGCCACTGGGTGTGCCGCCACGGCCGGCCCACCCGTGGGTGGGCGTGCAGAACTGTTTGCGTGTGCCACTGGGTGTGCCGCCACGGCCGGCCCACCCGTGGGTGGGCGTGCAGAAGGGCCTGCAGTTGCCTCTGGGTGTGCCGCCACGGCCGGCCCACCCGTGGGTGGGCGTGCAGAACTGTTTGCGTGTGCCACTGGGTGTGCCGCCACGGCCGGCCCACCCGTGGGTGGGCGTGCAGAAGGGCCTGCGGTTGCCTCTGGGTGTGCCGCCACGGCCCGCCCACCCGTGGGTGGGCGTGCAGAAGGGCCTGCGGTTGCCTCTGGGTGTGCCGCCACGGCCGGCCCACCCGTGGGTGGGGCGTGCAGAACTGTTTGCGTGTGCCTCTGGGTGTGCCGCCACGGCCGGTCCACCCGTGGGTGTGCGTGCAGAACTGTTTGCGTGTGCCAATGGGTGTGCCGCCACGGCCGGCCCACCCGTGGGTGGCGTGCAGAACTGTTTGCGTGTGCCTCTGGGTGTGCCGCCACGGCCGGCCCACCCGTGGGTAGGCGTGCAGAAGGTCCTGCGTGTGCCTCTGGGTGTGCCGCCACGGCCGGCCCACCCGTGGGTGGGGCGTGCAGAAGTGTCGGCAGTTGCCTCTGGGTGTGCCGCCACGGCCGGCCCACCCGTGGGTGGGCGTGCAGAAGGGTCTGCAGTGTGCCTCTGGGTGTGCCGCCACGGCCGGCCCACCCGTGGGTGGGCGTGCAGAACTGTTTGCGTGTGCCTCTGGGTGTGCCGCCACGGCCGGCCCACCCGTGGAGTGGGCGTGCAGAAGGGCCTGCGTGTGCCTCTGGGTGTGCCGCCACGGCCGGCCTACCCGTGGGTGGGCGTGCAGAACTGTTTGCGTGTGCCTCTGGGTGTGCCGCCACGGCCGGCCCACCCGTGGGTGGGCGTGCAGAACTGTTTGCAGTGTGCCACTGGGTGTGCCGCCACGGCCGGCCCATCCGTGGGTGGGGCGTGCAGAAAGGCCTGCGGGTTGCCTCTGGGTGTGCTGCCACGGCCGGCCCACCCGTGGGTGGGCGTGCAGAACTGTTTGCGTGTGCCACTGGGTGTGCCGCCACGGCCGGCCCACCCGTCGGTGGGCGTGCAGAACTGTTTGCGTGTGCCACTGGATGTGCCGCCACGGCCGGCCCACCCGTGGGTGGGCGTGCAGAACTGTATGCGTGATGCCACTGGGTGTGCCGCCACAGCCGGCCCACCTGTGGATGGGCGTGCAGAACTGTTTGCGTGTGCCACTGGATATGCCGCCACGGCCGGCCCACCCGTGGGTGGGGCGTGCAGAACTGTTTGCGTGTGCCTCTGGGTGTGCCGCCACGGCCGGCCCACCCGTGGGTGGGCGTGCAGAACTGTTTGCGTGTGCCACTGGGTGTGCCGCCACGGCCGGCCCACCCGTGGGTGGGCGTGCAGAACTGTTTGCGTGTGCCTCTGGGTGTGCCGCCACGGCCGGCCCACCCGTGGGTGGGCGTGCAGAAGGTCTTGCGTGTGCCTCTGGGTGTGCCGCCACGGCCGGCCCACCCGTGGGTGGGCGTGCAGAAGTGCCTGCAGTGTGCCTCTGGGTGTGCCGCCACGGCCGGCCCACCCGTGGGTGGGCGTGCAGAAGGGCCGGCAGTTGCCTCTGGGTGTGCCGCCACGGCCGGCCCACCCGTGGGTGGGCGTGCAGAACTGTTTGCGTGTGCCACTGGGTGTGCCGCCACGGCCGGCCCACCCGTGGGTGGGGCGTGCAGAAGGGCCTGCGTGTGCCTCTGGGTGTGCCGCCACGGCCGGCCCACCCGTGGGTGGGCGTGCAGAACTGTTTGCGTGTGCCACTGGGTGTGCCGCCACGGCCGGCCCACCCGTGGGTGGGCGTGCAGAACTGTTTGAGTGTGCCACTGGGTGTGCCGCCACGGCCGGCCCATTCGTGGGTGGGCGTGCAGAAAGGCCTGGGTTTGCCTCTGGGTGTGCTGCCACGGCCGGCCCACCCGTGGGTGGGCGTGCAGAACTGTTTGCGTGTGCCAATGGGTGTGCCGCCACGGCCGGCCCACCCGTCGGTGGGCGTGCAGAACTGTTTGCGTGTGCCACTGGATGTGCCGCCACGGCCGGCCCACCCGTGGGTGGGCGTGCAGAACTGTATGCGTGATCCACTGGGTGTGCCGCCACAGCCGGCCCACCTGTGGATGGGCGTGCAGAACTGTTTGCGTGTGCCACTAGGTGTGCCGCCACGGCCGGCCCACCCGTGGGTGGGGCGTGCAGAACTGTTTGCGTGTGCCACTGGATGTGCCGCCACGGCCGGCCCACCCGTGGGTGGGCGTGCAGAACTGTATGCGTGATCCACTGACTGTGCCGCCACAGCCGGCCCACCTGTGTGTGGGCGTGCAGAACTGTTTGCGTGTGCCACTAGGTGTGCCGCCACGGCCGGCCCACCCGTGAGTGGGCGTGCAGAACTGTTTGCGTGTGCCTCTGGGTGTGCCGCCACGGCCGGCCCACCCGTGGGTGGCCGTGCAGAAGGGCCTGCGTTTGCCTCTGGGTGTGCCGCCACGGCCGGCCCACCCGTGGGTGGGCGTGCAGAACTGTTAGCGTGAGCCCCTGGGTGTGCCGCCACGGCCGGCCCACCCGTGGGTGGGCGTGCAGAAGTGTTTGCGTGTGCCACTGGGTGTGCCGCCACGGCCGGCCCACCCGTGGGTGGGCGTGCAGAACTGTTTGCGTGTGCCACTGGGTGTGCCGCCACGGCCGGCCCACCCGTGGGTGGGCGTGCAGAACTATATGCGTGATCCACTGGGTGTGCCGCCACAGCCGGCTCACCCTTGGCTGGCGTGCAGAACTCTTTGCGTTTGCCACTGGGTGTGCCGCCACGGCCGGCCCACCCGTGGGTGGGCGTGCAGAAGAGCTTGCGTGTGCCTCTGGGTGTGCCGCCACGGCCGGCCCACCCGTGGGTGGGGCGTGCAGAAGGGCCTGCGTGTTGCCTCTTGGTGTGCCGCCACGGCCGGCCCACCCGTGGGTGGGCGTGCAGAACTGTTTGCGTGTTGCCTCTGGGTGTGCCGCCACGGCCGGCCCACCCGTGGAGTGGGCGTGCAGAACTGTTTGCGTGTGCCACTGGGTGTGCCGCCACGGCCGGCCCACCCGTGGAGTGGGCGTGCAGAAGGCCCCTGCGGTTGCCTCTGGGTGTGCCTCCACGGCCAGTTCACCCATGGGTGGGCGTGCAGAACTGTTTGCGTATGCCAATGGCTGTGCCGCCACGGCCGGCTCACCCGTGGGTGTGCGTGCAGAAGGGCCTGCAGTGTGCCTCTGGGTGTGCCGCCACGGCCGGCCCACCCGTGGGTGGGCGTGCAAAACAGTTTGCGTGTGCCTCTGGGTGTGCCGCCACGGCCGGCCCACCCAAGGGTGGGCGTGCAGAACTGTTTGCGTGTGCCACTGGATGTGCCGCCACGGCCGGCCCACCCGTGGGTGGGCGTGCAGAACTGTATGCGTGATGCCACTGGGTGTGCCGCCACAGCCGGCTCACCCGTGGCGTGGCGTGCAGAACTCTTTGCGTGTGCCACTGGGTGTGCCGCCACGGCCGGCCCACCCGTGGGTGGGCGTGCAGAAGCTGTTTGCAGTTGCCTCTGGGTGTGCCGCCACGGCCGGCCCACCCGTGGGTGGGCGTGCAGAACTGTTTGCGTGTGCCTCTGGGTGTGCCGCCACGGCCGGCCCACCCGTGGGTGGGCGTGCAGAAGGGCATGCGTGTGGCCTCTGGGTGTGCCGCCACGGCCGGCCCACCCGTGGGTGGGCGTGCAGAACTGTTTGCGTGTGCCACTGGATGTGCCGCCACGGCCGGCCCACCCGTGGGTGGGCGTGCAGAACTGTTTGCATGTGCCACTGGGTGTGCCGCCACGACCGGCCCACCCGTGGGTGGGCGTACAGAACTGTTTGCGTGTGCCACTGGGTGTGCCGCCACGGCCGGCCTACCCGTGGGGTGGGGCGTGCAGAAGGGTTTGCGTGTTGCCTCTGGGTGTGCCGCCACGGCCGGCCCACCCGTGGGTGGGCGTGCAGAAGGGCCTGCGGTTGCCTCTGGGTGTGCCGCCACGGCCGGCCCACCCGTGGGTGGGCGTGCAGAACTGTTTGCGTGTGCCACTGGGTGTGCAGCCTCCGGCCGGCCCACCCGTGGGTGGGCGTGCAGAACTGTTTGCGGTTGCCTCTGGGTGTGCCGCCACGGCCGGCCCACACCGTGGGTGGGCGTGCAGAAAGGCTTGAGTTTGCCTCTGGGTGTGCCGCCACGGCCGGCCCACCCGTGGGTGGGGCGTGCAGAACTGTTTGCGTGTGCCACTGGGTGTGCCGCCACGGCCGGCCCACCCGTGGAGTGGGCGTGCAGAACTGTTTGCGTGTGCCACTGGGTGTGCCGCCACGGCCGGCCCACCCATGGGTGGGCGATGCAGAACTGTTTGCGTGTGCCACTGGGTGTGCCGCCACGGCCGGCCCACCCGTGGGTGGGCGTGCAGAAGGGTTTGCGTGTTGCCTCTGGGTGTGCCGCCACGGCCGGCCCACCCGTGGGTGGGCGTGCAGAAGGGCCTGCGTGTGCCTCTGGGTGTGCCGCCACGGCCGGCCCACCCGTGGGTGGGCGTGCAGAACTGTTTGCGTGTGCCTCTGGGTGTGCCGCCACGGCCGGCCCACCCGTGGGTGGGCGTGCAGAACTGTTTGCGTGTGCCACTGGGTGTGCCGCCACGGCCGGCCCACCCGTGGGTGGGCGTGCAGAACAGTATGCGTGATGCCACTGGGTGTGCCGCCACGGCCGGCCCACCCGTGGGTGGGCGTGCAGAACTGTTTGCGTGTGCCACTGGGGTGTGCCGCCACGGCCGGCCCACCCGTGGGTGGGCGTGCAGAACTGTTTGCGTGTGCCTCTGGGTGTGCCGCCACGGCCGGCCCACCCGTGGAGTGGGCGTGCAGAACTGTTTGCGTGTGCCACTGGGTGTGCCGCCACGGCCGGCCCACCCGTGGGTGGGCGTGCAGAAGGGTTTGCGGTTGCCTCTGGGTGTGCCGCCACGGCCGGCCCACCCGTGAGTGGGCGTGCAGAAGGGCCTGCGTGTTGCCTCTGGGTGTGCCGCCACGGCCGGCCCACCCGTGGGTGGGCGTGCAGAACTGTATGCGTGATGCCACTGGGTGTGCCGCCACGGCCGGCCCACCCGTGGGTGGGCGTGCAGAACTGTTTGCGTGTGCCACTGGGGTGTGCCGCCACGGCCGGCCCACCCGTGGGTGGGCGTGCAGAACTGTTTGCGTGTGCCACTGGGTGTGCCGCCACGGCCGGCCCACCCGTGGGTGGGCGTGCAGAAGTGTTTGCGTGTGCCACTGGGTGTGCCGCCACGGCCGGCCCACCCGTGGGTGGGCGTGCAGAACTGTTTGCGTGTGCCACTGGGTGTGCCGCCACGGCCGGCCCACCCGTGGGTGGGCGTGCAGAAGTGTTTGCGTGTGCCACTGGGTGTGCCGCCACGGCCGGCCCACCCGTGGGTGGGCGTGCAGAAGACTGTTGCGTTGCCTCTGGGTGTGCCGCCACGGCCGGCCCACCCGTGGGTGGGCGTGCAGAAGTGTCTGCGGTTGCCTCTGGGTGTGCCGCCACGGCCGGCCCACCCGTGGGTGGGCGTGCAGAAGGGCCTGCAGTGTGCCTCTGGGTGTGCCGCCACGGCCGGCCCACCCGTGGGTGGGCGTGCAGAACTGTTTGCGTGTGCCACTGGGTGTGCCGCCACGGCCGGCCCACCCGTGGGTGGGCGTGCAGAAGCTGATCTGCGTGTTGCCTCTGGGTGTGCCGCCACGGCCCGCCCACCCGTGCGTGGGCGTGCAGAAGGGCCTGCGTGTTGCCTCTGGGTGTGCCGCCACGGCCGGCCCACCCGTGGGTGGGCGTGCAGAACTGTTTGCGTGTGCCTCTGGGTGTGCCGCCACGGCCGGCTCACCCGTGGGTGGGCGTGCAGAACTGTTTGCGTGTGCCAATGGGTGTGCCGCCACGGCCGGCCCACCCGTGGGTGGGGCGTGCAGAACTGTTTGCGTGTGCCTCTGGGTGTGCCGCCACGGCCGGCCCACCCGTGGGTAGGCGTGCAGAAGGTCCTGCGTGTGCCTCTGGGTGTGCCGCCACGGCCGGCCCACCCGTGGGTGGGCGTGCAGAAGTGCCTGCAGTTGCCTCTGGGTGTGCCGCCACGGCCGGCCCACCCGTGGGTGGGCATGCAGAAGTGCCTGCGTGTTGCCTCTGGGTGTGCCGCCACGGCCGGCCCACCCGTGGGTGGGCGTGCAGAACTGTTTGCGTGTGCCTCTGGGTGTGCCGCCACGGCCGGCCCACCCGTGGGTGGGCGTGCAGAAGCTGTCTGCGTGTGCCTCTGGGTGTGCCGCCACGGCCGGCCTACCCGTGGGTGGGCGTGCAGAACTGTTTGCGTGTGCCTCTGGGTGTGCCGCCACGGCCGGCCCACCCGTGGGTGGGCGTGCAGAACTGTTTGCGTGTGCCACTGGGTGTGCCGCCACGGCCGGCCCACCCGTGGGTGGGCGTGCAGAAGGGCCTGCGGTTGCCTCTGGGTGTGCCGCCACGGCCGGCCCACCCGTGGGTGGGCGTGCAGAACTGTTTGCGTGTGCCACTGGGTGTGCCGCCACGGCCGGCCCACCCGTGGGTGGGCGTGCAGAACTGTTTGCGTGTGCCACTGGGTGTGCCGCCACGGCCGGCCCACCCGTGGGTGGGCGTGCAGAACTGTTTGCGTGATGCCACTGGGTGTGCCGCCACGGCCGGCCCACCCGTGGGTGGGCGTGCAGAACTGTTTGCGTGTGCCACTGGGTGTGCCGCCACGGCCGGCCCACCCGTGGGTGGGCGTGCAGAACTGTTTGCGTGTGCCACTGGGTGTGCCGCCACGGCCGGCCCACCCGTGGGTGGGCGTGCAGAACTGTTTGCGTGTGCCTCTGGGTGTGCCGCCACGGCCGGCCCACCCGTGGGTGGGCGTGCAGAACTGTTTGCGTGTGCCAATGGGTGTGCCGCCACGGCCGGCCCACCCGTGGGTGGGCGTGCAGAACTGTTTGCGTGTGCCTCTGGGTGTGCCGCCACGGCCGGCCCACCCGTGGGTGGGCGTGCAGAAGGTCCTGCGTGTGCCTCTGGGTGTGCCGCCACGGCCGGCCCACTCGTGGGTGGGGCGTGCAGAAGGGCCTGCAGTTGCCTCTGGGTGTGCCGCCACGGCCGGCCCACCCGTGGGTGGGCGTGCAGAAGGGCCGGCAGTTGCCTCTGGGTGTGCCGCCACGGCCGGCCCACCCGTGGGTGGGCGTGCAGAACTGTTTGCGTGTGCCACTGGGTGTGCCGCCACGGCCGGCCCACCCGTGGGTGGGCGTGCAGAAGGGCCTGCGTGTGCCTCTGGGTGTGCCGCCACGGCCGGCCTACCCGTGGGTGGGCGTGCAGAACTGTTTGCGTGTGCCACTGGGTGTGCCGCCACGGCCGGCCCACCCGTGGAGTGGGCGTGCAGAACTGTTTGCGTGTGCCACTGGGTGTGCCGCCACGGCCGGCCCATGCGTGGAGTGGGGCGTGCAGAAAGGCCTGGGGTTGCCTCTGGGTGTGCTGCCACGGCCGGCCCACCCGTGGGTGGGCGTGCAGAACTGTTTGCGTGTGCCAATGGGTGTGCCGCCACGGCCGGCCCACCCGTCGGTGGGCGTGCAGAACTGTTTGCGTGTGCCACTGGATGTGCCGCCACGGCCGGCCCACCCGTGGGTGGGCGTGCAGAACTGTATGCGTGATCCACTGGGTGTGCCGCCACAGCCGGCCCACCTGTGGATGGGCGTGCAGAACTGTTTGCGTGTGCCACTAGGTGTGCCGCCACGGCCGGCCCACCCGTGGGTGGGCGTGCAGAACTGTTTGCGTGTGCCACTGGATGTGCCGCCACGGCCGGCCCACCCGTGGGTGGGCGTGCAGAACTGTATGCGTGATCCACTGACTGTGCCGCCACAGCCGGCCCACCTGTGTGTGGGCGTGCAGAACTGTTTGCGTGTGCCACTAGGTGTGCCGCCACGGCCGGCCCACCCGTGAGTGGGCGTGCAGAACTGTTTGCGTGTGCCTCTGGGTGTGCCGCCACGGCCGGCCCACCCGTGGGTGGCCGTGCAGAAGGGCCTGCGTTTGCCTCTGGGTGTGCCGCCACGGCCGGCCCACCCGTGGGTGGGCGTGCAGAACTGTTAGCATGAGCCCCTGGGTGTGCCGCCACGGCCGGCCCACCCGTGGGTGGGCGTACAGAAGTGTTTGCGTGTGCCACTGGGTGTGCCGCCACGGCCGGCCCACCCGTGGGTGGGCGTGCAGAACTGTTTGCGTGTGCCACTGGGTGTGCCGCCACGGCCGGCCCACCCGTGGGTGGGCGTGCAGAACTCTATGCGTGATCCACTGGGTGTGCCGCCACAGCCGGCTCACCCGTGGCTGGCGTGCAGAACTCTTTGCGTTTGCCACTGAGTGTGCCGCCACGGCCGGCCCACCCGTGGGTGGGCGTGCAGAAGGGCCTGCGTGTGCCTCTGGGTGTGCCGCCACGGCCGGCCCACCCGTGGGTGGGCGTGCAGAAGGGCCTGCGGTTGCCTCTTGGTGTGCCGCCACGGCCGGCCCACCCGTGGGTGGGCGTGCAGAACTGTTTGCGTGTTCCTCTGGGTGTGCCGCCACGGCCGGCCCACCCGTGGGTGGGCGTGCAGAACTGTTTGCATGTGCCACTGGGTGTGCCGCCACGGCCGGCCCACCCGTGGGTGGGTGTGCAGAAGGCCCTGCGGTTGCCTCTGGGTGTGCCTCCACGGCCAGTTCACCCGTGGTGGGCGTGCAGAACTGTTTGCGTGTGCCAATGGCTGTGCCGCCACGGCCGGCTCACCCGTGGGTGTGCGTGCAGAAGGGCCTGCAGGTGCCTCTGGGTGTGCCGCCACGGCCGGCCCACCCGTGGGTGGGCGTGCAAAACAGTTTGCGTGTGCCTCTGGGTGTGCCGCCACGGCCGGCCCACCCGTGGGTGGGCGTGCAAAACAGTTTGCGTGTGCCTCTGGGTGTGCCGCCACGGCCGGCCCACCCAAGGGTGGGCGTGCAGAACTGTTTGCGTGTGCCACTGGATGTGCCGCCACGGCCGGCCCACCCGTGGGTGGGGCGTGCAGAGACTGTATGCGTGATCCACTGGGTGTGCCGCCACGGCCGGCTCACCCGTGGGTGGCGTGCAGGAACTGTTTGCGTGTGCCACTGAGTGTGCCGCCACGGCCGGCCCACCCGTGGGTGGGCGTGCAGAAGTGCCTGCGTGTTGCCTCTGGGTGTGCCGCCACGGCCGGCCCACCCGTGGGTGGGCGTGCAGAACTGTTTGCGTGTGCCTCTGGGTGTGCCGCTACGGCCGGCCCACCCGTGGGTGGGCGTGCAGAAGGGCATGCGTGGGGCTCTGGGCGTGCACCCACGGCCGCCCACCCGTGGGTGGGCGTGCAGAACTGTTTGCGTGTGCCACTGGATGTGCCGCCACGGCCGGCCCACCCCTGGGTGGGCGTGCAGAACTGTTTGCATGTGCCACTGGGTGTGCCGCCACAACCGGCCCACCCGTGGGTGGGCGTGCAGAACTGTTTACGTGTGCCACTGGGTGTACCGCCACGGCCGGCCTACCCGAGGGTGGGCGTGCAGAAGGGTTTGCGGTTGCCTCTGGGTGTGCCGCCACGGCCGGCCCACCCGTGGGTGGGCGTGCAGAAGGGCCTGCGGTTGCCTCTGGGTGTGCCGCCAGGGCCGGCCCACCCGTGGGTGGGCGTGCAGAACTGTTTGCGTGTGCCACTGGGTGTGCAGCCTCCGCCGGCCCACCCGTGGGTGGGCGTGCAGAACTGTTTGCGGTTGCCTCTGGGTGTGCCGCCACGGCCGGCCCAACCGTGGGTGGGCGTGCAGAAGGGCCTGCGGTTGCATCTGGGTGTGCCGCCACGGCCGGCCCACCCGTGGGTGGGCGTGCAGAAGGGCCTGCGTGTGCCTCTGGGTGTGCCGCCACGGCCGGCCCACCCGTGGGTGGGCGTGCAGAACTGTTTGCGTGTGCTACTGGGTGTGCCGCCACGGCCGGCCCATTCGTGGGTGGGCGTGCAGAAAGGCTTGGGTTTGCCTCTGGGTGTGCTGCCACGGCCGGCCCACCCGTGGGTGGGCGTGCAGAACTGTTTGCGTGTGCCAATGGGTGTGCCGCCACGGCCGGCCCACCCGTGGGTGGGCGTGCAGAACTGTTTGCGTGTGCCACTGGGTGTGCCGCCACGGCCGGCCCACCCATGGGTGGGCGTGCAGAACTGTTTGCGTGTGCCACTGGGTGTGCCGCCACGGCCGGCCCACCCGTGGGTGGGCGTGCAGAAGGGTTTGCGGTTGCCTCTGGGTGTGCCGCCACGGCCGGCCCACCCGTGGGTGGGAGTGAAGAAGAGCCTGCGTGTGCCTCTGGGTGTGCCGCCACGGCCGGCCTACCCGTGGGTGGGCGTGCAGAACTGTTTGCGTGTGCCTCTGGGTGTGCCGCCACGGCCGGCCCACCCGTGGGTGGGCGTGCAGAACTGTTTGCGTGTGCCACTGGGTGTGCCGCCACGGCCGGCCCATTCGTGGGTGGGCGTGCAGAAAGGCCTGGGGATGCCTCTGGGTGTGCTGCCACGGCCGGCCCACCCGTGGGTGGGCGTGCAGAATTGTTTGCGTGTGCCAATGGGTGTGCCGCCACGGCCGGCCCACCCGTGGGTGGGCGTGCAGAACTGTTTGCGTGTGCCACTGGATGTGCCGCCACGGCCGGCCCACCCGTGGGTGGGCGTGCAGAACTGTATGCGTGATCCACTGGGTGTGCCGCCACAGCCGGCTCACCCGTGGCTGGCGTGCAGAACTCTTTGCGTGTGCCACTGAGTGTGCCGCCACGGCCGGCCCACCCGTGGGTGGGCGTGCAGAAAAGTTTGCGGTTGCCTCTGGGTGTGCCGCCACGGCCGGCCCACCCGTGGGTGGGGCGTGCAGAAGGGCCTGCGGTTGCCTCTGGGTGTGCCGCCACGGCCGGCCCACCCGTGGGTGGGCGTGCAGAAGTGCCTGCGTTTGCCTCTGGGTGTGCCGCCACGGCCGGCCCACCCGTGGGTGGGCGTGCAGAACTGTTTGCATGTGCCACTGGGTGTGCCGCCACGGCCGGCCCACCCGTGGGTGGGCGTGCAGAACTGTTTGCGTGTGGCAGTGGATGTGCCGCCACGGCCGGCCCACCCGTGGGTGGGCGTGCAGAACTGTATGCGTGATCCACTGGGTGTGCCGCCACAGCCGGCTCACCCGTGGCTGGCGTGCAGAACTCTTTGCGTGTGCCACTGAGTGTGCCGCCACGGCCGGCCCACCCGTGGTTGGGCGTGCAGAACTGTTTGCGTGTGCCACTGGATGTGCCGCCACGGCCGGCCCACCCGTGGGTGGGGCGTGCAGAAGAGCCTGCGGTTGCCTCTGGGTGTGCCGCCACGGCCGGCCCACCCGTGGGTGGGGCGTGCAGAAGTGCCTGCGTTTGCCTCTGGGTGTGCCGCCACGGCCGGCCCACCCGTGGGTGGGCGTGCAGAACTGTTTGCGTGTGCCACTGGGTGTGCCGCCACGGCCGGCCCACCCGTGGGTGGGCGTGCAGAAGGGCCTGCGTTGAACCTCTGGGTGTGCCGCCACGGCCGGCCCACCCGTGGGTGGGCGTGCAGAATAGCCGTGCGTTCGCCTCTGGGTTTGCAGCCCACGGCCGTCCCACCACGTGGGTGAGGCGTGCAGAACTGTTTGCGTGTGCCTCTGGGTGTGCCGCCACGGCCGGCCCACCCGTGGAGTGGGCGTGCAGAAGAGCCTGCGTGAAGCCTCTGTGTGTGCCGCCATGGCCGGCCCACCCGTGGGTGGGCGTGCAGAACTGTTTGCGTGTTGCCTCTGGGTGTGCCGCCACGGCCGGCCCACCCGTGGGTGGGCGTGCAGAAGGGCCTGCGTGTGCCTCTGGGTGTGCCGCCACGGCCGGCCACCCGTGGGTGGGCGTGCAGAACTGTTTGCGTGTGCCTCTGGGTGTGCCGCCACGGCCGGCCCACCCGTGGGTGGGCGTGCAGAAGGGCATGCGTGTGCCTCTGGGTGTGCCGCCACGGCCGGCCCACCCGTGGGTGGGCGTGCAGAACTGTTTGCGTGTGCCACTGGATGTGCCGCCACGGCCGGCCCACCCGTGGGTGGGCGTGCAGAACTGTTTGCGTGTGCCACTGGGTGTGCCGCCACAGCCGGCCCACCCGTGGGTGGGCGTGCAGAACTGTTTGCGTGTGCCACTGGGTGTGCCGCCACGGCCGGCCCACCCGTGGGTGGGCGTGCAGAAGGGTTTGCGGTTGCCTCTGGGTGTGCCGCCACGGCCGGCCCACCCGTGGGTGGGCGTGCAGAAGGGCCTGCGTGTTGCCTCTGGGTGTGCCGCCACGGCCGGTTCACTCGTCGGTGGGCGTGCAGAACTGTTTGCGTGTGCCAATGGGTGTGCCGCCACGGCCGGCCCACCCGTGTGTGGGCGTGCCAGAACTGTTTGCGTGTGCCTCTGGGTGTGCCGCCACGGCCGGCCCACCCGTGGGTAGGCGTGCAGAAGGTCCTGCGTGTGCCTCTGGGTGTGCCGCCACGGCCGGCCCACCCGTGGGTGGGCGTGCAGAAGGGCCGGCAGTTGCCTCCGGGTGTGCCGCCACGGCCGGCTTACCCGTGGGTGGGCATGCAGAAGGGCCGGCAGTTGCCTCTGGGTGTGCCGCCACGGCCGGCCACCCATGGGTGGGCGTGCAGAACTGTTTGCGTGTGCCTCTGGGTGTGCCGCTACGGCCGGCCCACCCGTGGGTGGGCGTGCAGAACTGTTTGCGTGTGCCACTGGGTGTGCCGCCACGGCCGGCCCACCCGTGGGTGGGCGTGCAGAACTGTTTGCGTGTGCCACTGGGTGTGCCGCCACGGCCGGCGCACCCGTGGGTGGGCGTGCAGAAGGGTTTGCGGTTGCCTCTGGGTGTGCCGCCACGGCCGGCCCACCCGTGGGTGGGCGTGCAGAAGGGCCTGCGGTTGCCTCTGGGTGTGCCGCCACGGCCGGCCCACCCGTGGGTGGGCGTGCAGAACTGTTTGCGTGTGCCTCTGGGTGTGCCGCCACGGCCGGCCCACCCGTGGAGTGGGCGTGCAGAACTGTTTGCGTGTGCCACTGGGTGTGCCGCCACGGCCGGCCAAACCGTGGGTGGGCGTGCAGAAAGGCCTGCGTGTTGCCTCTGGGTGTGCCGCCACGGCCGGCCCACCCGTGGGTGGGCGTGCAGAACTGTTTGCGTGTGCCACTGGGTGTGCCGCCACGGCCGGCCCACCCGTGGGTGGGCGTGCAGAACTGTTTGCGTGTGCCACTGGATGTGCCGCCACGGCCGGCCCACCCGTGGGTGGGCGTGCAGAACTGTATGCGTGATGCCACTGGGTGTGCCGCCACGGCCGGCCCACCTGTGGGTGGGGCGTGCAGAACTGTTTGCGTGTGCCACTGGGTGTGCCGCCACGGCCGGCCCACCCGTGGGTGGGCGTGCAGAACTGTTTGCGTGTGCCTCTGGGTGTGCCGCCACGGCCGGCCCACCCGTGGGTGGGCGTGCAGAACTGTATGCGTGTGCCTCTGGGTGTGCCGCTACGGCCGGCCCACCCCTGGGTGGGCGTGCAGAACTGTTTGCGTGTGCCACTGGGTGTGCCGCCACGGCCGGCCCACCCGTGGGTGGGCGTGCAGAACTGTTTGCGTGTGCCTCTGGGTGTGCCGCCACGGCCGGCCCACCCGTGGGTGGGCGTGCAGAACTGTTTGCGTGTGCCTCTGGGTGTGCCGCCACGGCCGGCCCACCCGTGGGTGGGCGTGCAGAACTGTTTGCGTGTGCCACTGGGTGTGCCGCCACGGCCGGCCCACCCGTGGGTGGGCGTGCAGAACTGTTTGCGTGTGCCACTGGGTGTGCCGCCACGGCCGGCCCACCCGTGGAGTGGGCGTGCAGAACTGTTTGCGTGTGCCTCTGGGTGTGCCGCCACGGCCGGCCCACCCGTGGGTGGGCGTGCAGAAGCTGTTTGCGTGTGCCTCTGGGTGTGCCGCCACGGCCGGCCCACCCGTGGGTGGGCGTGCAGAACTGTTTGCGTGTTGCCTCTGGGTGTGCCGCCACGGCCGGCCCACCCGTGGGTGGGCGTGCAGAAGGCCTGCGTGATGCCTCTGGGTGTGCCGCCACGGCCGGCCCACCCGTGGGTGGGCGTGCAGAACTGTTTGCGTGTGCCACTGGGTGTGCCGCCACGGCCGGCCCACCCGTGGGTGGGCGTGCAGAACTGTTTGCGTGTGCCACTGGATGTGCCGCCACGGCCGGCCCACCCGTGGAGTGGGCGTGCAGAACTGTATGCGTGATGCCACTGGGTGTGCCGCCACGGCCGGCTCACCCGTGGCTGGGCGTGCAGAACTCTTTGCGTGTGCCACTGGGTGTGCCGCCACGGCCGGCCCACCCGTGGGTGGGCGTGCAGAAGGGTTTGCGGTTGCCTCTGGGTGTGCCGCCACGGCCGGCCCACCCGTGGGTGGGCGTGCAGAAGGGCCTGCGGTTGCCTCTGGGTGTGCCGCCACGGCCGGCCCACCCGTGGGTGGGGCGTGCAGAAGTGCCTGCGTGTTGCCTCTGGGTGTGCCGCCACGGCCGGCCCACCCGTGGAGTGGGCGTGCAGAACTGTTTGCATGTGCCACTGGGTGTGCCGCCACGGCCGGCCCACCCGTGGGTGGGGCGTGCAGAATAGCCGTCGGTTGCCTCTGGGTTTGCAGCCACGGCCGGCCCACCCGTGGGTAGGCGTGCAGAACTGTTTGCGTGTGCCTCTGGGTGTGCCGCCACGGCCGGCCCCACCCGTGGGTGGGCGTGCAGAACGGCCTGCGTGATGCCTCTGGGTGTGCCGCTACGGCCGGCCCACCCGTGGGTCGGCGTGCAGAACTGTTTGCGTGTGCCACTGGGTGTGCCGCCACGGCCGGCCCACCCGTGGGTGGGCGTGCAGAAGTGTTTGCGTGTGCCACTGGGTGTGCCGCCACGGCCGGCCCACCCGTGGGTGGGGTGTGCAGAAGGGCCTGCGGTTGCCTCTGGGTGTGCCTCCACGGCCGGTTCACCCGTGGTGGGCGTGCAGAACTGTTTGCGTGTGCCACTGGGTGTGCCGCCACGGCCGGCCCACCCGTGGGTGGGCGTGCAGAAGGGCCTGCGGTTGCCTCTGGGTGTGCCGCCACGGCCGGCCCACCCGTGGGTGTGCGTGCAGAAGGGCCTGCAGTTGCCTCTGGGTGTGCCGCCACGGCCGGCCCACCCGTGGGTAGGCGTGCAGAAGAGTTTGCGTGTGCCTCTGGGTGTGCCGCCACGGCCGGCCCACCCGTGGGTGGGCGTGCAGAAGTGTTTGCGTGTGCCACTGGGTGTGCCGCCACGGCCGGCCCACCCGTGGGTGGGCGTGCAGAACTGTTTGCGTGTGCCAGTGGATGTGCCGCCACGGCCGGCCCACCCGTGGGTGGGCGTGCAGAAGCTGTATGCGTGATGCCACTGGGTGTGCCGCCACGGCCGGCTCACCCGTGGCTGGCGTGCAGAACTGTTTGCGTGTGCCACTGGGTGTGCCGCCACGGCCGGCCCACCCGTGGGTGGGCGTGCAGAACTGTTTGCGTGTGCCACTGGGTGTGCCGCCACGGCCGGCCCACCCGTGGGTGGGCGTGCAGAAGGGTTTGCGGTTGCCTCTGGGTGTGCCGCCACGGCTGGCCCACCCGTGGGTGGGCGTGCAGAAGGGCCTGCTTGAACCTCTGGGTGTGCCGCCACGGCCGGCCCACCCGTGGGTGGGCGTGCAGAATAGCCGTCGGTCGCCTCTGGGTTTGCAGCCACGGCCGGCCCACCCGTGGGTAGGCGTGAAGAACTGTTTGCGTGTGCCTCTGGGTGTGCCGCCACGGCCGGCCCACCCGTGGGTGGGCGTGCAGAAGGGCCTGCGTGAAGCCTCTGTGTGTGCTGCCACGGCCGGCCCACCCGTGGGTGGGCGTGCAGAACTGTTTGCGGTTGCCTCTGGGTGTGCCGCCACGGCCGGCCCACCCGTGGGTGGGCGTGCAGAAGGGCCTGCGGTTGCCTCTGGGTGTGCCGCCACGGCCGGCCCACCCGTGGGTGGGCGTGCAGAAGGGCATGCGTGGGGCCTCTGGGTGTGCCGCCACGGCCGGCCCACCCGTGGGGTGGGCGTGCAGAACTGTTTGCGTGTGCCACTGGATGTGCCGCCACGGCCGGCCCACCCGTGGGTGGGCGTGCAGAACTGTTTGCGTGTGCCACTGGGTGTGCCGCCACAGCCGGCCCACCCGTGGGTGGGGCGTGCAGAACTGTTTGCGTGTGCCACTGGGTGTGCCGCCACGGCCGGCCCACCCGTGGGTGGGCGTGCAGAAGGGCATGCGTGTTGCCTCTGGGTGTGCCGCCACGGCCGGCCCACCCGTGGGTGGGCGTGCAGAACTGTTTGCGTGTGCCACTGGGTGTGCCGCCACGGCCGGCCCACCCGTGGGTGGGCGTGCAGAACTGTTTGCGTGTGCCACTGGGTGTGCCGCCACGGCCGGCCCACCCGTGGGTGGGCGTGCAGAACTGTTCGCGTGTGCCACTGGGTGTGCCGCCACGGCCGGCCCACCCGTGGTGGGCGTGCAGAAGGGCCTGCGGTTGCCTCTGGGTGTGCCGCCACGGCCGGCCCACCCGTGGGTGGCGTGCAGAACTGTTTGCGTGTGCCACTGGGTGTGCCGCCTCGGCCGGCCCACCCGTGGGTGGGCGTGCAGAACTGTTTGCGTGTGCCACTGGGTGTGCCGCCACGGCCGGCCCACCCGTGTGTGGGCGTGCAGAACTGTTTGCGTGTGCCTCTGGGTGTGCCATCACGGCCGGCCCACCCGTGGGTAGGCGTGCAGAACTGTCCTGCGTGTGCCTCTGGGTGTGCCGCCACGGCCGGCCCACCCGTGGGTGGGCGTGCAGAAGGGTCTGCAGTTGCCTCTGGGTGTGCCGCCACGGCCGGCCCACCCGTGGGTGGGCATGCAGAAGGGCCGGCAGTTGCCTCTGGGTGTGCCGCCACGGCCGGCCACCCATGGGTGGGCGTGCAGAACTGTTTGCGTGTGCCTCTGGGTGTGCCGCTACGGCCGGCCCACCCGTGGGTGGGCGTGCAGAACTGTTTGCGTGTGCCAATGGGTGTGCCGCCACGGCCGGCCCACCCGTGGGTGGGCGTGCAGAACTGTTTGCGTGTGCCACTGGGTGTGCCGCCACGGCAGGCCCACCCGTGGGTGGGCGTGCAGAACTGTTTGCGTGTGCCACTGGGTGTGCCGCCACGGCCGGCGCACCCGTGGGTGGGCGTGCAGAAGGGTTTGCGGTTGCCTCTGGGTGTGCCGCCACGGCCGGCCCACCCGTGGGTGGGCGTGCAGAAGGGCCTGCGTGTGCCTCTGGGTGTGCCGCCACGGCCGGCCCACCCGTGGGTGGGCGTGCAGAACTGTTTGCGTGTGCCTCTGGGTGTGCCGCCACGGCCGGCCCACCCGTGGGTGGGCGTGCAGAACTGTTTGCGTGTGCCACTGGGTGTGCCGCCACGGCCGGCCCATTCGTGGGTGGGCGTGCGGAAAGGCCTGGGGTTGCCTCTGGGTGTGCTGCCACGGCCGTCCCACCCGTGGGTGGGCGTGCAGAACTGTTTCCGTGTGCCAATGGGTGTGCCGCCACGGCCGGCCCACCCGTCGGTGGGCGTGCAGAACTGTTTGCGTGTGCCACTGGATGTGCCGCCACGGCCGGCCCACCCGTGGGTGGGCGTGCAGAAGTGCCTGCGTTTGCCTCTGGGTGTGCCGCCACGGCCGGCCCACCCGTGGGTGGGCGTGCAGAAGGGCCGGCAGTTGCCTCTGGGTGTGCCGCCACGGCCGGCCGCCTGTGGGTGGGCGTGCAGAACTGTTTGCGTGTGCCTCTGGGTGTGCCGCTACGGCCGGCCCACCCGTGGGTGGGCGTGCAGAAGGGCATGCGTGGGGCTCTGCGTGTGCCGCCACGGCCGCCCACCCGTGGGTGGGCGTGCAGAACTGTTTGCGTGTGCCACTGGATGTGCCGCCACGGCCGGCCCACACGTGGGTGGGCGTGCAGAACTGTTTGCATGTGCCACTGGGTGTGCCGCCACAACCGGCCCACCCGTGGGTGGGCGTGCAGAACTGTTTACGTGTGCCACTGGGTGTACCGCCACGGCCGGCCTACCCGAGGGTGGGCGTGCAGAAGGGTTTGCGGTTGCCTCTGGGTGTGCCGCCACGGCCGGCCCACCCGTGGGTGGGCGTGCAGAAGGGCCTGCGGTTGCCTCTGGGTGTGCCGCCACGGCCGGCCCACCCGTGGGTGGGCGTGCAGAACTGTTTGCGTGTGCCACTGGGTGTGCAGCCTCCGCCGGCCCACCCGTGGGTGGGCGTGCAGAACTGTTTGCGGTTGCCTCTGGGTGTGCCGCCACGGCCGGCCCAACCGTGGGTGGGCGTGCAGAAGGGCCTGCGGTTGCCTCTGGGTGTGCCGCCACGGCCGGCCCACCCGTGGGTGGGCGTGCAGAAGGGCCTGCGTGTGCCTCTGGGTGTGCCGCCACGGCCGGCCCACCCGTGGGTGGGCGTGCAGAACTGTTTGCGTGTGCTACTGGGTGTGCCGCCACGGCCGGCCCATTCGTGGGTGGGCGTGCAGAAAGGCTTGGGTTTGCCTCTGGGTGTGCTGCCACGGCCGGCCCACCCGTGGGTGGGCGTGCAGAACTGTTTGCGTGTGCCACTGGGTGTGCCGCCACGGCCGGCCCACCCGTGGGTGGGCGTGCAGAACTGTTTGCGTGTGCCACTGGGTGTGCCGCCACGGCCGGCGCACCCGTGGGTGGGCGTGCAGAAGGGTTTGCGGTTGCCTCTGGGTGTGCCGCCACGGCCGGCCCACCCGTGGGTGGGCGTGCAGAAGGGCCTGCGTGTGCCTCTGGGTGTGCCGCCACGGCCGGCCTACTCGTGGGTGGGCGTGCAGAACTGTTTGCGTGTGCCTCTGGGTGTGCCGCCACGGCCGGCCCACCCGTGGGTGGGCGTGCAGAACTGTTTGCGTGTGCCACTGGGTGTGCCGCCACGGCCGGCCCATTCGTGGGTGGGCGTGCAGAAAGGCCTGGGGATGCCTCTGGGTGTGCTGCCACGGCCGGCCCACCCGTGGGTGGGCGTGCAGAATTGTTTGCGTGTGCCAATGGGTGTGCCGCCACGGCCGGCCCACCCGTGGGTGGGCGTGCAGAACTGTTTGCGTGTGCCACTGGATGTGCCGCCACGGCCGGCCCACCCGTGGGTGGGCGTGCAGAACTGTATGCGTGATCCACTGGGTGTGCCGCCATAGCCGGCTCCCCCGTGGCTGGCGTGCAGAACTCTTTGCGTGTGCCACTGGGTGTGCCGCCACGGCCGGCCCACCCGTGGGTGGGCGTGCAGAAAAGTTTGCGGTTGCCTCTGGGTGTGCCGCCACGGCCGGCCCACCCGTGGGTGGGCGTGCAGAAGGGCCTGCGGTTGCCTCTGGGTGTGCCGCCACGGCCGGCCCACCCGTGGGTGGGGCGTGCAGAAGGGCCTGCGTTTGCCTCTGGGTGTGCCGCCACGGCCGGCCCACCCGTGGGTGGGCGTGCAGAACTGTTTGCATGTGCCACTGGGGTGTGCCGCCACGGCCGGCCCACCCGTGGGGTGGGCGTGCAGAATAGCCTGTCGTGTTGCCTCTGGGTGTACAGCCACGGCCGGCCCACCCGTGGGTAGGCGTGCAGAACTGTTTGCGTGTGCCACTGGGTGTGCCGCCACGGCCGGCCCACCCGTGGGTGGGCGTGCAGAATTGTTTGCGTGTGCCACTGGGTGTGCCGCCACGGCCGGCCCACCCGTGGGTGGGCGTGCAGAAGGGCCTGCGGTTGCCTCTGGGTGTGCCGCCACGGCCGGCCCACCCGTGGGTGGGCGTGCAGAACTGTTTGCGTGTGCCACTGGGTGTGCCGCCACGGCCGGCCCACCCGTGGGTGGGCGTGCAGAAGGGCCTGCAATTGCCTCTGGGTGTGCCGCCACGGCCGGCCCACCCGTGGGTGGGCGTGCAGAAGGGCCTGCAGTTGCCTCTGGGTGTGCCGCCACGGCCGGCCCACCCGTGGGTAGGCGTGCAAAACAGTTTGCGTGTGCCTCTGGGTGTGCCGCCACGGCCGGCCCACCCGTGGGTGGGCGTACAGAAGTGTTTGCGTGTGCCACTGGGTGTGCCGCCACGGCCGGCCCACCCGTGGGTGGGCGTGCAGAACTGTTTGCGTGTGGCAGTGGATGTGCCGCCACGGCCGGCCCACCCGTGGGTGGGCGTGCAGAACTGTATGCGTGATCCACTGGGTGTGCCGCCACAGCCGGCTCACCCGTGGCTGGCGTGCAGAACTGCTTTGCGTGTGCCACTGGGTGTGCCGCCACGGCCGGCCCACCCGTGGTTGGGCGTGCAGAACTGTTTGCGTGTGCCACTGGATGTGCCGCCACGGCCGGCCCACCCGTGGGTGGGCGTGCAGAAGAGCCTGCGGTTGCCTCTTGGTGTGCCGCACGGCCGGCCCACCCGTGGGTGGGGCGTGCAGAAGTGCCTGCGTTTGCCTCTGGGTGTGCCGCCACGGCCGGCCCACCCGTGGGTGGGCGTGCAGAACTGTTTGCATGTGCCACTGGGTGTGCCGCCACGGCCGGCCCCACCCGTGGGTGGGCGTGCAGAAGCTGTTTGCGTGTGCCACTGGGTGTGCCGCCACGGCCGGCCTACCCGTGGGTGGGGCGTGCAGAAGGGTTTGCGGTTGCCTCTGGGTGTGCCGCCACGGCCGGCCCACCCGTGGGTGGGCGTGCAGAAGAGCCTGCGTTGCCTCTGGGTGTGCCGCCACGGCCGGCCCACCCGTGGGTGGGCGTGCAGAATAGCCGCGTTGCCTCTGGGTGTGCAGCCACGGCCGGCCCACCCGTGGGTGGGCGTGAAGAACTGTTTGCGTGTGCCTCTGGGTGTGCCGCCACGGCCGGCCCACCCGTGGGTGGGCGTGCAGAAGAGCCTGCGTGATGCCTCTGGGTGTGCCGCCACGGCCGGCCCACCCGTGGGTGGGCGTGCAGAACTGTTTGCGTGTTGCCTCTGGGTGTGCCGCCACGGCCGGCCCACCCGTGGGTGGGCGTGCAGAACTGTTGCGTGTGTCACTGGGTGTGCCGCCACGGCCGGCCCACCCGTGGGTGGCGTGCAGAACTGTTTGCGTGTGCCACTGGGTGTGCCGCCACGGCCGGCCCACCCGTGGGTGGGCGTGCAGAAGGGTTTGCGTGTTGCCTCTGGGTGTGCCGCCACGGCCGGCCCACCCGTGGAGTGGGCGTGCAGAAGTGCCTGCGTGTTGCCTCTGGGTGTGCCGCCACGGCCGGCCCACCCGTGGGTGGGCGTGCAGAATAGCCTGCGTGTTGCCTCTGGGTGTGCCGCCACGGCCGGCCCACCCGTGGGTAGGCGTGCAGAACTGTTTGCGTGTGCCTCTGGGTGTGCCGCCACGGCCGGCCCACCCGTGGGTGGGCGTGCAGAAGGGCCTGCGTGATGCCTCTGGGTGTGCCGCCACGGCCGGCCCACCCGTGGGTTGGCGTGCAGAACTATTTGCGTGATGCCACTGGGTGTGCCGCCACGGCCGGCCCACCCGTGGGTGGGCGTGCAGAACTGTTTGCGTGTGCCTCTGGGGGTGCCGCCACGGCCGGCCCACCCGTGGTTAGGCGTGCAGAAGGGTTTGCGTTTGCCTCTGGGTGTGCCGCCACGGCCGGCCCACGCGTGGAGTGGGCGTGCAGAAGGGTTTGCGTTTGCCTCTGGGTGTGCCGCCACGGCCGGCCCACCCGTGGGTGGGCGTGCAGAACTGTTTGCGTGTGCCACTGGGTGTGGCGCCACGGCCGGCCCACCCGTGGGTGGGCGTGCAGAACTGTTTGCGTGTGCCACTGGGTGTGCCGCCACGGCCGGCCCACCCGTGGGTGGGCGTGCAGAAGGGCTTGCGGTTGCCTCTGGGTGTGCCGCCACGGCCGGCCCACCCGTGGGTGGGCGTGCAGAAGTGTTTGCGTGTGCCTCTGGGTGTGCCGCCACGGCCGGCCCACCCGTGGGTGGGCGTGCAGAAGGGCTTGCGTGTGCCTCTGGGTGTGCCGCCACGGCCGGCCCACCCGTGGAGTGGGCGTGCAGAACTGTTTGCGTGTGCCTCTGGGTGTGCCGCCACGGCTGGCCCACCCGTGGGTGGGGCGTGCAGAACTGTTTGCGTGTGCCACTGGATGTGCCGCCACGGCCGGCCCACCCGTGGGTGGGCGTGCAGAACTGTTTGCGTGATGCCACTGGGTGTGCCGCCACGGCCGGCCCACCCGTGGGTGGGCGTGCAGAACTGTTTGCGTGTGCCTCTGGGGTGTGCCGCCACGGCCGGCCCACCCGTGGGTGGGCGTGCAGAAGGGTTTGCGTTTGCCTCTGGGTGTGCCGCCACGGCCGGCCCACCCGTGGGTGGGCGTGCAGAACTGTCTGCGTGTGCCTCTGGGTGTGCCGCCACGGCCGGCCCACCCGTGGAGTGGGCGTGCAAAACAGTTTGCGTGTGCCTCTGGGTGTGCCGCCACGGCCGGCCCACCCGTGGGTGAGGCGTGCTGAAGGGCCTGCCTTTGCCTCTGGGTGTGCCGCCACTGCCGGCCCACCCGTGGGTGGGCGTGCAGAAGGGCCTGGGGTTGGCTCTGGGTGTGCCGCCACGGCCGGCCCACCCGTGGGTGGGGCGTGCAGAAGTGCCTGCGTTTGCCTCTGGGGTGTGCCGCCACGGCCGGCCCACCCGTGGGTGGGCGTGCAGAACTGTTTGCGTGTGCCACTGGATGTGTTGCCACGGATGCCCACCCGTGGGTGGGCGTGCAGAAGTGTTTGCGTGATCCACTGGGTGTGCCGCCACGGCCGGCCCACCCGTGGGTGGGGCGTGCAGAACTGTTTGCGTGTGCCACTGGATGTGCCGCCACGGCCGGCCCACCCGTGGGTGGGCGTGCAGAAGAGCTTGCGGTTGCCTCTGGGTGTGCCGCCACGGCCGGCCCACCCGTGGGTGAGGCGTGCAGAAGGGCCTGCGGTTGCCTCTGTGAGTGCCGCCACGGCCGGCCCACCCGTGGGTGGGCGTGCAGAAGAGCCTGCGTGTGCCTCTGTGTGTGCCGCCACGGCCGGCCCACCCGTGGGTGGGCGTGCAGAACTGTTTGCGTGTGCCAATGGCTGTGCCGCCACGGCCGGCCCACCCGTGGAGTGGGGCGTGCAGAAGGGCCTGCAGTTGCCTCTGGGTGTGCCGCCACGGCCGGCCCACCCGTGGGTGGGCGTGCAGAAGGGCCTGCAGTTGCCTCTGGGTGTGCCGCCACGGCCGGCCCACCCGTGGGTGGGCGTGCAGAACTGTTTGCGTGTGCCTCTGAATGTGCCGCCACGGCCGGCTGACCCGTGGGTGGGCGTGCAGAAGGGCCATCGTGTGCCTCTGGGTGTGCCGCCACGGCCGGCCCACTCGTGGGTGGGCGTGCAGAAGGGCCTGCATTTGCCTCCGCGTGTGCTGCCACGGCCGGCCCACCCGTGGGTAAGCGTGCAGAAGCGCCTGCGGTTGCCTCTGGGTGTGCCGCCACGGCCGGCCCATTCGTGGGTGGGCGTGTAGAACTGTTTGCTTGTGCCACTGGGGTGTGCCGCCACGGCCGGCCCACTCGTGGGTGGGCGTGCAGAACTGTTTCCGTGTGGCACTGGGGTGTTCCGCTACGGCCGGCCCACCCGTGGGTGGGCGTGCAGAAGAGCCTGCGGTTGCCTCTGGGTGTGCCGCCACGGCCGGCCCACCCGTGGAGTGGGCGTGCAGAACTGTTTGCGTGTGCCACTGGATGTGCCGCCACGGCCGGCCCACCCGTGGGTGGGCGTGCAGAACTGTTTGCGTGTGCCACTGGGTGTGCCGCCACGGCCGGCCCACCCGTGGGTGGGCGTGCAGAAGGGTTTGCGTTTGCCTCTGGGTGTGCCGCCACGGCCGGCCCACCCGTGGGTGGGCGTGCAGAACTGTTTGCGTGTGCCTCTGGGTGTGCCGCCACGGCCGGCCCACCCGTGAGTGGGCGTGCAGAACTGTTTGCGTTGTGCCTCTGGGTGTGCCGCCACGGCCGGCCCATCCGTGGGTGGGCGTGCAGAAGGGCCTGCGGTTGCCTCTGGGTGTGCCGCCACGGCCGGCCCACCCGTGGGTGGGAGTGCAGAACTGTTTGCGTTGTGCCTCTGGGTGTGCCGCTACGGCCGGCCCATTCGTGGGTGGGTGTGCAGAAGGGCCTGCGGTTGCCTCTGGGTGTGCCGCCACGGCCGGCCCACCCGTGGGTGGGCGTGCAGAAGGGCCTTGCGTTTGCCTCTGGGTGTGCCGCCACGGCCGGCCCACCCGTGGAGTGGGCGTGCAGAAGTGCCTGCGTTTGCCTCTGGGTGTGCCGCCACGGCCGGCCCATCCGTGGGTGGGCGTGCAGAAGGGTTTGCGTTTGCCTCTGGGTGTGCCGCCACGGCCGGCCCACCCGTGGGTGGGCGTGCAGAACTGTTTGCGTGTGCCACTGGGTGTGCCGCCACGGCCGGCCCAGGCCGTGGGTGGGGCGTGCAGAACTGTTTGCGTGTGCCACTGGGTGTGCTGCCACGGCCGGCCCACCCGTGGGTGGGGCGTGCAGAACTGTTTGCGTGTGCCACTGGGTGTGCCGCCACGGCCGGCCCACCCGTGGGGTGGGGCGTGCAGAACTGCTTTGCGTGTGCCACTGGGTGTGCCGCCACGGCCGGCCCACCCGTGGGTGGGGCGTGCAGAAGGGCCTAGCGGTTGCCTCTGGGTGTGCCGCCTCGGCCGGCCCACCCGTGGGTGGGGCGTGCAGAAGGGCCTGCGTGTTGCCTCTGGGTGTGCCGCCACGGCCGGCCCACCCGTGGGTGGGCGTGCAGAAGGGTTTGCGTGTGCCTCTGGGTGTGCCGCCACGGCCGGCCCACCCGTGGGTGGGCGTGCAGAACTGTTTGCGTGTGCCTCTGGGTGTGCCGCCACGGCCGGCACACCCGTGGGTGGGCGTGCAGAAGGGTTTGCGTGTTGCCTCTGGGTGTGCCGCCACGGCCGGCCCACCCGTGGAGTGGGCGTGCAGAAGGGCCTGCGTGTGCCTCTGGGTGTGCCGCCACGGCCGGCCCACCCGTGGGTGGGCGTGCAGAAGGGCCTGCGTGTTGCCTCTGGGTGTGCCGCCACGGCCGGCCCACCCGTGGGTGGGCGTGCAGAACTGTTTGCGTGTGCCACTGGGTGTGCCGCCACGGCCGGCCCACCCGTGGGTGGGCGTGCAGAACTGTTTGCGTGTGCCTCTGGGTGTGCCGCCACGGCCGGCCCACCCGTGGGTGGGCGTGCAGAAGTGTTTGCGTGTGCCTCTGGGTGTGCCGCCACGGCCGGCCCACCCGTGGGTGGGCGTGCAGAAGTGTTTGCGTGTTGCCTCTGGGTGTGCCGCCACGGCCGGCCCACCCGTGGGTGGGCGTGCAGAAGTGCCTGCGTGTTGCCTCTGGGTGTGCCGCCACGGCCGGCCCACCCGTGGGTGGGCGTGCAGAACTGCCTGCGTGTTGCCTCTGGGTGTGCCGCCACGGCCGGCCCACCCGTGGGTGGGCGTGCAGAACTGTTTGCGTGTGCCTCTGGGTGTGCCGCCACGGCCGGCCCACCCGTGGGTGGGGCGTGCAGAAGGGCCTGCGTGTGCCTCTGGGTGTGCCGCCACGGCCGGCCCACCCGTGGGGTGGGGCGTGCAGAACTGTTTGCGTGTGCCACTGGGTGTGCCGCCACGGCCGGCCCACCCGTGGGTGGGCGTGCAGAACTGTTTGCGTGTGCCACTGGGTGTGCCGCCACGGCCGGCCCACCCGTGGGTGGGCGTGCAGAAGGGCCTGCGTGTTGCCTCTGGGTGTGCCGCCACGGCCGGCCCACCCGTGGGTGGGCGTGCAGAAGGGTTTGCGTTTGCCTCTGGGTGTGCCGCCACGGCCGGCCCACCCGTGGGTGGGCGTGCAGAACTGTTTGCGTGTGCCTCTGGGTGTGCCGCCACGGCCGGCCCACCCGTGGGTGGGCGTGCAGAACTGTTTGCGTGTGCCTCTGGGTGTGCCGCCACGGCCGGCCCACCCGTGGGTGGGCGTGCAGAAGGGCCTGCGTGTTGCCTCTGGGTGTGCCGCCACGGCCGGCCCACCCGTGGGTGGGCGTGCAGAAGGGCCTGCGTTTGCCTCTGGGTGTGCCGCCACGGCCGGCCCACCCGTGGGTGGGCGTGCAGAAGTGTTTGCGTGTGCCTCTGGGTGTGCCGCCACGGCCGGCCCACCCGTGGGTGGGCGTGCAGAACGGTTTGCGTGTTGCCTCTGGGTGTGCCGCCACGGCCGGCCCACCCGTGGGTGGGCGTGCAGAACTGTTTGCGTGTGCCACTGGGTGTGCCGCCACGGCCGGCCCACCCGTGGGTGGGCGTGCAGAACTGTTTGCGTGTGCCACTGGGTGTGCCGCCACGGCCGGCCCACCCGTGGGTGGGCGTGCAGAAGTGTTTGCGTGTTGCCTCTGGGTGTGCCGCCACGGCCGGCCCACCCGTGGGTGGGCGTGCAGAAGTGCCTGCGTTTGCCTCTGGGGTGTGCCGCCACGGCCGGCCCACCCGTGGGTGGGCGTGCAGAAGGGTTTGCGTTTGCCTCTGGGTGTGCCGCCACGGCCGGCCCACCCGTGAGTGGGCGTGCAGAACAGTTTGCGTTTGCCTCTGGGTGTGCCGCCACGGCCGGCCCACCCGTGGGTGGGCGTGCAGAACTGTTTGCGTGTGCCTCTGGGTGTGCCGCCACGGCCGGTCAACCCGTGGGTGGGCGTGCAGAACTGTTTGCGTGATCCACTGGGTGTGCCGACACTACCGGACAACCCGTGGGTGGGCGTGCAGAACTGTTTGCGTGATCCATCTGGGTGTGCCGCCACGGCTGGCCCACCCGTGGGTGGGCGTGCAGAACTGTTTGCGTGTGTCACTGGGTGTGCCGCCACGGCCGGTTCACCCGTGGTGGGCGTGCAGAACTGTTTGCGTGTGCAAATGGCTGTGCCGCCACGGCCGGCCCACCCGTGGGTGGGCGTGCAGAAGGGCCTGCAATTGCCTCTGGGTGTGCCACCACGGCCGGCCCACCCGTGGGTGTGCGTGCAGAAGGGCCTGCAGTTGCCTCTGGGTGTGCCGCCACGGCCGGCCCACCCGTGGGTGGGCGTGCAAAACAGTTTGCGTGTGCCTCTGGGTGTGCCGCCACGGCCGGCCCACCCGTGGGTGGGCGTGCTGAAGGGCCTGCCTTTGCCTCTGGGTGTGCCGCCACGGCCGGCCCACCCGTGGGTGGGCGTGCAGAAGGGCCTGCGGTTGCCTCTGGGTGTGCCGCCACGGCCGGCCCACCCGTGGGTGGGCGTGCAGAATTGCCTGCGTTTGCCTCTGGGTGTGCCGCCACGGCCGGCCCACCCGTGGGTGGGGCGTGCAGAACTGTTTGCGTGTGCCACTGGGTGTGCTGCCACGGACGGCCCCACCCGTGGGTGGGCGTGCAGAATTGTTTGCGTGATGCCACTGGGTGTGCCGCCACGGCCGGCCCACCCGTGGAGTGGGCGTGCAGAACTGTTTGCGTGTGCCTCTGGGTGTGCCGCCACGGCCGGCCCACCCGTGGGTGGGCGTGCAGAACTGTTTTGCGTGTGCCTCTGGGTGTGCCGCCACGGCCGGCCCACCCGTGGGTGGGCGTGCAGAAGGGCCTGCGTGTTGCCTCTGGGTGTGCCGCCACGGCCGGCCCACCCGTGGGTGGGCGTGCAGAAGGGCCTGCGTGTGCCTCTGGGTGTGCCGCCACGGCCGGCCCACCCGTGGGTGGGCGTGCAGAAGTGTCTGCGTGTGCCTCTGGGTGTGCCGCCACGGCCGGCCCACCCGTGGGTGGGCGTGCAGAAGCGGTTTGCGTGTTGCCTCTGGGTGTGCCGCCACGGCCGGCCCACCCGTGGGTGGGCGTGCAGAACTGTTTGCGTGTGCCTCTGGGTGTGCCGCCACGGCCGGCCCACCCGTGGGTGGGCGTGCAGAACTGTTTGCGTGTGCCACTGGGTGTGCCGCCACGGCCGGCCCACCCGTGGGTGGGCGTGCAGAAGGGTTTGCGTGTGCCTCTGGGTGTGCCGCCACGGCCGGCCCACCCGTGGGTGGGCGTGCAGAAGTGCCTGCGTTTGCCTCTGGGTGTGCCGCCACGGCCGGCCCACCCGTGGAGTGGGCGTGCAGAAGGGTTTGCGTGTGCCTCTGGGTGTGCCGCCACGGCCGGCCCACCCGTGGGTGGGCGTGCAGAACTGTTTGCGTGTGCCTCTGGGTGTGCCGCCACGGCCGGCCCACCCGTGGGTGGGCGTGCAGAACTGTTTGCGTGTGCCTCTGGGTGTGCCGCCACGGCCGGCCCACCCGTGGGTGGGCGTGCAGAACTGTTTGCGTGATGCCACTGGGTGTGCCGCCACGACCGGCCCACCCGTGGGTGGGCGTGCAGAACTGTTTGCGTGATGCCACTGGGGTGTGCCGCCACGGCCGGCCCACCCGTGGGTGGGCGTGCAGAACTGTTTGCGTGTGCCACTGGGTGTGCCGCCACGGCCGGCCCACCCGTGGGTGGGCGTGCAGAACTGTTTGCGTGTGCCACTGGGTGTGCCGCCACGGCCGGCCCACCCGTGGGTGGGCGTGCAGAAGGGCCTGCAGTTGCCTCTGGGTGTGCCGCCACGGCCGGCCCACCCGTGGGTGTGCGTGCAGAAGGGCCTGCAGTTGCCTCTGGGGTGTGCCGCCACGGCCGGCCCACCCGTGGGTGGGCGTGCAAAACAGTTTGCGTGTGCCTCTGGGTGTGCCGCCACGGCCGGCCCACCCGTGGGTGGGCGTGCAGAAGGGCCTGCGTTTGCCTCTGGGTGTGCCGCCACGGCCGGCCCACCCGTGGGTGGGCGTGCAGAAGGGCCTGCGGTTGCCTCTGGGTGTGCCGCCACGGCCGGCCCACCCGTGGGTGGGCGTGCAGAAGTGCCTGCGTTTGCCTCTGGGTGTGCCGCCACGGCCGGCCCACCCGTGGGTGGGCGTGCAGAACTGTTTGCGTGTGCCACTGGGTGTGCTGCCACGGCCGGCCCACCCGTGGGTGGGCGTGCAGAAGTGTTTGCGTGATGCCACTGGGTGTGCCGCCACGGCCGGCCCACCCGTGGAGTGGGCGTGCAGAACTGTCTGCGTGTGCCTCTGGGTGTGCCGCCACGGCCGGCCCACCCGTGGGTGGGCGTGCAGAAGAGCTTGCGTGTTGCCTCTGGGTGTGCCGCCACGGCCGGCCCACCCGTGGGTGGGCGTGCAGAAGGGCCTGCAGTGTGCCTCTGGGTGTGCCGCCACGGCCGGCCCACCCGTGGGTGGGCGTGCAGAAGTGTTTGCGTGTGCCTCTGGGTGTGCCGCCACGGCCGGCCCACCCGTGGGTGGGCGTGCAGAACTGCTTGCGTGTGCCTCTGGGTGTGCCGCCACGGCCGGCCCACTCGTGGAGTGGGCGTGCAGAAGGGCCTGCAGTTGCCTCCGCGTGTGCTGCCACGGCCGGCCCACCCGTGGAGTAGGCGTGCAGAAGCGCCTGCGGTTGCCTCTGGGTGTGCCACCACGGCCGGCCCACCCGTGGGTGGGGCGTGCAGAAGGGTTTGCGTTTGCCTCTGGGTGTGCCGCCACGGCCGGCCCACCCGTGGAGTGGGCGTGCAGAACTGTTTGCGTGTGCCACTGGGTGTGCCGCCACGGCCGGCCCACCCGTGGGTGGGCGTGCAGAACTGTTTGCGTGTGCCACTGGGTGTGCCGCCACGGCCGGCCCACCCGTGGGTGGGCGTGCAGAACTGTTTGCGTGTGCCACTGGGTGTGCCGCCACGGCCGGCCCACCCGTGGGTGGGCGTGCAGAAATGTCTGCGTTTGCCTCTGGGTGTGCCGCCACGGCCGGCCCACCCGTGGGTGGGGCGTGCAGAAGGGTCTGCGTTTGGCTCTGGGTGTGCCGCCACGTCCGGCCCACCCGTGGGTGGGCGTGCAGAAGGGCCTGCGGTTGCCTCTGGGTGTGCCGCCACGGCCGGCCCACCCGTGGGTGGGCGTGCAGAAGGGTTTGCTGTTGCCTCTGGGTGTGCCGCCACGGCCGGCCCACCCGTGGAGTGGGCGTGCAGAACTGTTTGCGTGTGCCTCTGGGTGTGCCGCCACGGCCGGCCCACCCGTGGGTGGGCGTGCAGAAGGGCCTGCGTGTGCCTCTGGGTGTGCCGCCACGGCCGGCCCACCCGTGGGTGGGCGTGCAGAAGTGCTTGCGTGTTGCCTCTGGGTGTGCCGCCACGGCCGGCCCACCCGTGGGTGGGCGTGCAGAACTGTTTGCGGTGCCTCTGGGTGTGCCGCCACGGCCGGCCCACCCGTGGGTGGGCGTGCAGAACTGTTTGCGTGTGCCACTGGGTGTGCCGCCACGGCCGGCCCACCCGTGGGTGGGCGTGCAGAACTGTTTGCGTGTGCCTCTGGGTGTGCCGCCACGGCCGGCCCACCCGTGGGTGGGCGTGCAGAAGGGTTTGCGTTTGCCTCTGGGTGTGCCGCCACGGCCGGCCCCACCCGTGGGTGGGGCGTGCAGAACTGTTTGCGTGTGCCTCTGGGTGTGCCGCCACGGCCGGCCCACCCGTGGGTGGGCGTGCAGAAGGGCCTGCGTGTTGCCTCTGGGTGTGCCGCCACGGCCGGCCCACCCGTGGGTGGGCGTGCAGAACTGTTTGCGTTGTGCCTCTGGGTGTGCCGCCACGGCCGGCCCACTCGTGGGTGGGCGTGCAGAAGTGCCTGCGTGTTGCCTCTGGGTGTGCCGCCACGGCCGGCCCACCCGTGGGTGGGCGTGCAGAACTGTTTGCGTGTGCCTCTGGGTGTGCCGCCACGGCCGGCCCACCCGTGGGTGGGGCGTGCAGAACTGTTTGCGTGTGCCTCTGGGTGTGCCGCCACGGCCGGCCCACCCGTGGGTGGGCGTGCAGAAGTGTCTGCGTGTGCCTCTGGGTGTGCCGCCACGGCCGGCCCACCCGTGGGTGGGCGTGCAGAACTGTTTGCGTGTGCCACTGGGTGTGCCGCCACGGCCGGCCCACCCGTGGGTGGGCGTGCAGAAGGGTTTGCGTGTTGCCTCTGGGTGTGCCGCCACGGCCGGCCCACCCGTGGGTGGGCGTGCAGAAGTGCCTGCGTGTTGCCTCTGGGTGTGCCGCCACGGCCGGCCCACCCGTGGGTGGGCGTGCAGAAGGGTTTGCGTGTTGCCTCTGGGTGTGCCGCCACGGCCGGCCCACCCGTGGGTGGGCGTGCAGAACTGTTTGCGTGTGCCTCTGGGTGTGCCGCCACGGCCGGCCCACCCGTGGGTGAGCGTGCAGAAGGGTTTGCGTTTGCCTCTGGGTGTGCCGCCACGGCCGGCCCACCCGTGGGTGGGCGTGCAGAAGGGCCTGCGTGTGCCTCTGGGTGTGCCGCCACGGCCGGCCCACCCGTGGGTGGGCGTGCAGAAGGGTCTGCGGTTGCCTCTGGGTGTGCCGCCACGGCCGGCCCACCCGTGGGTGGGCGTGCAGAACTGTTTGCGTGTGCCTCTGGGTGTGCCGCCACGGCCGGCCCACCCGTGGAGTGGGCGTGCAGAACTGTTTGCGTGTGCCTCTGGGTGTGCCGCCACGGCCGGCCCACCCGTGGGTGGGCGTGCAGAAGCTGTTTGCGTGATGCCACTGGGTGTGCCGCCACGGCCGGCCAACCCGTGGGTGGGCGTGCAGAACTGTTTGCGTGATGCCACTGGGTGTGCCGCCACGGCCGGCCCACCCGTGGGTGGGCGTGCAGAAGTGTTTGCGTGTGCCACTGGGTGTGCCGCCACGGCCGGCCCACCCGTGGGTGGGCGTGCAGAAGGGTTTGCGGTTGCCTCTGGGTGTGCCGCCACGGCCGGCCCACCCGTGGGTGGGCGTGCAGAAGTGCCTGCGGTTGCCTCTGGGTGTGCCGCCACGGCCGGCCCACCCGTGGGTGGGCGTGCAGAACTGTTTGCGTGTTGCCTCTGGGGTGTGCCGCCACGGCCGGCCCACCCGTGGGTGGGCGTGCAGAACTGTTTGCGTGTGCCTCTGGGTGTGCCGCCACGGCCGGCCCACCCGTGGGTGGGCGTGCAGAAGTGCCTGCGTGATGCCTCTGGGTGTGCCGCCACGGCCGGCCCACCCGTGGAGTGGGCGTGCAGAACTGTTTGCGTGTGCCACTGGGTGTGCCGCCACGGCCGGCCCACCCGTGGGTGGGCGTGCAGAACTGCTTTGCGTGTGCCACTGGGTGTGCCGCCACGGCCGGCCCACCCGTGGAGTGGGCGTGCAGAAGGGCTTGCGTTTGCCTCTGGGTGTGCCGCCACGGCCGGCCCACCCGTGGGTGGGCGTGCAGAAGTGCCTGCGTTTGCCTCTGGGTGTGCCGCCACGGCCGGCCCACCCGTGGGTGGGCGTGCAGAACTGTTTGCGTTTGCCTCTGGGTGTGCCGCCACGGCCGGCCCACCCGTGGGTGGGCGTGCAGAAGGGTTTGCGGTTGCCTCTGGGTGTGCCGCCACGGCCGGCCCACCCGTGGGTGGGCGTGCAGAACTGTTTGCGTGTGCCTCTGGGTGTGCCGCCACGGCCGGCCCACCCGTGGGTGGGCGTGCAGAAGGGTTTGCGTTTGCCTCTGGGTGTGCCGCCACGGCCGGCCCACCCGTGGGTGGGCGTGCAGAAGGGCCTGCGTGTGCCTCTGGGTGTTCCGCCACGGCCGGCCCACCCGTGGGTGGGCGTGCAGAAGGGTTTGCGTTTGCCTCTGGGTGTGCCGCCACGGCCGGCCCACCCGTGAGTGGGCGTGCAGAACTGTTTGCGTGTGCCTCTGGGTGTGCCGCCACGGCCGGCCCACCCGTGGAGTGGGCGTGCAGAACTGTTTGCGTGTGCCACTGGGTGTGACGCCACGGCCGGTCAACCCGTGGGTGGGCGAGCAGAGCTGTTTGCGTGATCCACTGGGTGTGCCGCCACGGCCGGCCAACCCGTGGGTGGGCGTGCAGAACTGTTTGCGTGATCCACTGGGTGTGCCGCCACGGCCGGCCCACCCGTGGGTGGGCGTGCAGAACTGTTTGCGTGTGTCACTGGGTGTGCCGCCACGGCCGGCCCACCCGTGGGTGGGCGTGCAGAAGTGTTTGCGTGTGCCACTGGGTGTGCCGCCTCGGCCGGCCTACCCGTGGGTGGGCGTGCAGAAGGGTTTGCGGTTGCCTCTGGCTGTGCCGCCACGGCCGGCCCACCCGTCGGTGGGCGTGCAGAAGTGCCTGCGGTTGCCTCTGGGTGTGCCGCCACGGCCGGCCCACCCGTGGGTGGGCGTGTAGAATTGCCGACGGTTGCCTCTGGGTTTACAGCCACGGCCGGCCCACCCGTGGGTAGGCGTGCAGAACTGTTTGCGTGTGCCTCTGGGTGTGCCGCCACGGCCCGCCCACCCGTGGGTGGGCGTGCAGAAGGTCCTGCGTGAAGCTCTGTGTGTGCCGCCACGGCCGGCCCACCCGTGGGTTGGCGTGCAGAACTATTTGCGTGATCCACTGGGTGTGCCGCCACGGCCGGCCCACCCGTGGGTGGGCGTGCAGAACTGTTTGCGTGTGCCTCTGGGGGTGCCGCCACGGCCGGCCCACCCGTGGTTGGGCGTGCAGAAGGGTTTGCGTTTGCCTCTGGGTGTGCCGCCACGGCCGGCCCACCCGTGGGTGGGCGTGCAGAAGGGTTTGCGTTTGCCTCTGGGTGTGCCGCCACGGCCGGCCCACCCGTGGGTGGGCGTGCAGAACTGTTTGCGTGTGCCACTGGGTGTGCCGCCACGGCCGGCCCACCCGTGGGTGGGCGTGCAGAACTGTTTGCGTGTGCCACTGGGTGTGCCGCCACGGCCGGCCCACCCGTGGGTGGGCGTGCAGAAGGGTTTGCGTTTGCCTCTGGGTGTGCCGCCACGGCCGGCCCACCCGTGGGTGGGCGTGCAGAAGGGTTTGCGGTTGCCTCTGGGTGTGCCGCCACGGCCGGCCCACCCGTGGGTGGGCGTGCAGAACTGTTTGCGTGTGCCTCTGGGTGTGCCGCCACGGCCGGCCCACCCGTGGAGTGGGCGTGCAGAAGCGGTTTGCGTGTGCCTCTGGGTGTGCCGCCACGGCCGGCCCACCCGTGGGTGGGCGTGCAGAAGTGCCTGCGTGTGCCTCTGGGTGTGCCGCCACGGCCGGCCCACCCGTGGGTGGGCGTGCAGAAGGGTTTGCGTTTGCCTCTGGGTGTGCCGCCACGGCCGGCCCACCCGTGGGTGGGCGTGCAGAAGGGTTTGCGTTTGCCTCTGGGTGTGCCGCCACGGCCGGCCCACCCGTGGGTGGGCGTGCAGAACTGTTTGCGTGTGCCTCTGGGTGTGCCGCCACGGCCGGCCCACCCGTGGGTGGGCGTGCAGAAGGGTTTGCGTTTGCCTCTGGGTGTGCCGCCACGGCCGGCCCACCCGTGGGTGGGCGTGCAGAAGGGCCTGCGTGTGCCTCTGGGTGTGCCGCCACGGCCGGCCCACCCGTGGGTGGGCGTGCAGAAGGGTTTGCGTTTGCCTCTGGGTGTGCCGCCACGGCCGGCCCACCCGTGGGTGGGCGTGCAGAACTGTTTGCGTGTGCCTCTGGGTGTGCCGCCACGGCCGGCCCACCCGTGGGTGGGCGTGCAGAACTGTTTGCGTGTGCCTCTGGGTGTGCCGCCACGGCCGGTCAACCCGTGGGTGGGCGAGCAGAGCTGTTTGCGTGATCCACTGGGTGTGCCGCCACGGCCGGCCAACCCGTGGGTGGGCGTGCAGAACTGTTTGCGTGATGCCACTGGGTGTGCCGCCACGGCCGGCCCACCCGTGGGTGGGCGTGCAGAACTGTTTGCGTGTGCCTCTGGGGTGTGCCGCCACGGCCGGCCCACCCGTGGGTGGGCGTGCAGAAGTGTTTGCGTGTGCCACTGGGTGTGCCGCCTCGGCCGGCCTACCCGTGGGTGGGCGTGCAGAAGTGTTTGCGGTTGCCTCTGGGTGTGCCGCCACGGCCGGCCCACCCGTCGGTGGGCGTGCAGAAGTGCCTGCGGTTGCCTCTGGGTGCGCCGCCACGGCCGGCCCACCCGTGGGTGGGCGTGCAGAACTGTCTGCGTGTTGCCTCTGGGTGTGCAGCCACGGCCGGCCCACCCGTGGGTAGGCGTGCAGAACTGTTTGCGTGTGCCACTGGGTGTGCCGCCACGGCCGGCCCACCCGTGGGTGGGCGTGCAGAACTGTTTGCGTGTGCCTCTGGGTGTGCCGCCACGGCCGGCCCACCCGTGGGTGGGGCGTGCAGAAGCGGTTTTGCGTGTGCCTCTGGGTGTGCCGCCACGGCCGGCCCACCCGTGGGTGGGCGTGCAGAAGGGGTTCGTTTGCCTCTGGGTGTGCCGCCACGGCCGGCCCACCCGTGGGTGGGCGTGCAGAACTGTTTGCGTGTGCCTCTGGGTGTGCCGCCACGGCCGGCCCACCCGTGGGTGGGCGTGCAGAAGGGTTTGCGTTTGCCTCTGGGTGTGCCGCCACGGCCGGCCCACCCGTGGGTGGGCGTGCAGAAGGGCCTGCGTGTTGCCTCTGGGTGTGCCGCCACGGCCGGCCCACCCGTGGGTGGGCGTGCAGAAGCTGTTTGCGTGTGCCTCTGGGTGTGCCGCCACGGCCGGCCCACCCGTGGGTGGGCGTGCAGAAGCTGTTTGCGTGTGCCTCTGGGTGTGCCGCCACGGCCGGCCCACCCGTGGGTGGGCGTGCAGAACTGTTTGCGTGTGCCTCTGGGGTGTGCCGCCACGGCCGGTCAACCCGTGGGTGGGCGTGCAGAGCTGTTTGCGTGATCCACTGGGTGTGCCGCCACGGCCGGCCAACCCGTGGGTGGGCGTGCAGAACTGTTTGCGTGATGCCACTGGGTGTGCCGCCACTACCGGCCCACCCGTGGGTGGGCGTGCAGAACTGTTTGCGTGTGCCACTGGGTGTGCCGCCACGGCCGGCCCACCCGTGGGTGGGCGTGCAGAAGTGTTTGCGTGTGCCACTGGGTGTGCCGCCTCGGCCGGCCTACCCGTGGGTGGGCGTGCAGAAGTGTTTGCGGTTGCCTCTGGGTGTGCCGCCACGGCCGGCCCACCCGTGGGTGGGCGTGCAGAAGTGCCTGCGGTTGCCTCTGGGGTGTGCCGCCACGGCCGGCCCACCCGTGGGTGGGGCGTGCAGAATAACCGTCGGTTGCCTCTGGGGTTTGCAGCCACGGCCGGCCCACCCGTGGGTAGGCGTGCAGAACTGTTTGCGTGTGCCTCTGGGTGTGCCGCCACGGCCGGCCCACCCGTGGGTGGGCGTGCAGAACTGTCTGCGTGTGCCTCTGGGTGTGCCGCCACGGCCGGCCCACCCGTGGGTGGGCGTGCAGAAGTGTTTGCGTGTTGCCTCTGGGTGTGCCGCCACGGCCGGCCCACCCGTGGGGTGGGCGTGCAGAAGCGGTTTGCGTGTTGCCTCTGGGTGTGCCGCCACGGCCGGCCCACCGTGGGTGGGCGTGCAGAACTGTTTGCGTGTGCCACTGGGTGTGCCGCCACGGCCGGCCCACCCGTGGGTGGGCGTGCAGAACTGCTTTGCGTGTGCCACTGGGTGTGCCGCCACGGCCGGCCAACCCGTGGGTGGGCGTGCAGAAGGGCTTGCGTTTGCCTCTGGGTGTGCCGCCACGGCCGGCCCACCCGTGGGTGGGCGTGCAGAAGTGTCTGCGTGTGCCTCTGGGTGTGCCGCCACGGCCGGCCCACCCGTGGGTGGGCGTGCAGAAGGGTTTGCGTGTGCCTCTGGGTGTGCCGCCACGGCCGGCCCACCCGTGGGTGGGCGTGCAGAACTGTTTGCGTGTGCCACTGGGTGTGCCGCCACGGCCGGCCCACCCGTGGGTGGGCGTGCAGAACTGTTTGCGTGTGCCACTGGGTGTGCCGCCACGGCCGGCCCACCCGTGGGTGGGCGTGCAGAACTGTTTGCGTGTGCCACTGGGTGTGCCGCCACGGCCGGCCCACCCGTGGAGTGGGCGTGCAGAAGTGTCTGCGTGTGCCTCTGGGTGTGCCGCCACGGCCGGCCCACCCGTGGGTGGGCGTGCAGAAGAGTTTGCGTGTGCCACTGGGTGTGCCGCCACGGCCGGCCCACCCGTGGGTGGGCGTGCAGAAGTGTCTGGGTTGCCTCTGGGTGTGCCGCCACGGCCGGCCCACCCGTGGGTGGGCGTGCAGAAGTGTCTGCGTTTGCCTCTGGGTGTGCCGCCACGGCCGGCCCACCCGTGGGTGGGCGTGCAGAAGGGCCTGCGGTTGCCTCTGGGGTGTGCCGCCACGGCCGGCCCACCCGTGGGTGGGCGTGCAGAAGTGCCTGCGTGTTGCCTCTGGGTGTGCCGCCACGGCCGGCCCACCCGTGGGTGGGCGTGCAGAAGTGTTTGCGTGTTGCCTCTGGGTGTGCCGCCACGGCCGGCCCACCCGTGGGTGGGCGTGCAGAAGTGCCTGCGTTTGCCTCTGGGTGTGCCGCCACGGCCGGCCCACCCGTGGGTGGGCGTGCAGAAGGGCCTGCGTGTTGCCTCTGGGTGTGCCGCCACGGCCGGCCCACCCGTGGGTGGGCGTGCAGAACTGTTTGCGTGTGCCTCTGGGTGTGCCGCCACGGCCGGCCCACCCGTGGGTGGGCGTGCAGAAGGGCTCTGCGTGTGCCTCTGGGTGTGCCGCCACGGCCGGCCCACCCGTGGGTGGGCGTGCAGAAGCTGCCTGCGTGTGCCTCTGGGTGTGCCGCCACGGCCGGCCCACCCGTGGGTGGGCGTGCAGAACTGTTTGCGTGTGCCTCTGGGTGTGCCGCCACGGCCGGCCCACCCGTGGGTGGGCGTGCAGAACTGTTTGCGTGTGCCTCTGGGTGTGCCGCCACGGCCGGCCCACCCGTGGGTGGGCGTGCAGAACTGTTTGCGTGTGCCTCTGGGTGTGCCGCCACGGCCGGCCCACCCGTGGGTGGGCGTGCAGAACTGTTTGCGTGATGCCACTGGGTGTGCCGCCACGGCCGGCCCACCCGTGGGTGGGCGTGCAGAACTGTTTGCGTGTGCCACTGGGTGTGCCGCCACGGCCGGCCCACCCGTGGGTGGGCGTGCAGAACTGTTTGCGTGATCCACTGGGTGTGCCGCCACGGCCGGCCCACCCGTGGGTGAGCGTGCAGAAGTGCCTGCGGTTGCCTCTGGGTGTGCCGCCACGGCCGGCCCACCCGTGGGTGGGCGTGCAGAATAGCCTGCGTGTTGCCTCTGGGTGTGCCGCCACGGCCGGCCCACCCGTGGGTAGGCGTGCAGAACTGTTTGCGTGTGCCTCTGGGTGTGCCGCCACGGCCCGCCCACCCGTGGGTGGGCGTGCAGAAGGGCCTGCGTGTAGCTCTGGGTGTGCCGCCACGGCCGGCCCACCCGTGGGTTGGCGTGCAGAACTGTTTGCGTGTGCCACTGGGTGTGCCGCCACGGCCGGCCCACCCGTGGGTGGGCGTGCAGAACTGTTTGCGTGTGCCACTGGGTGTGCCGCCACGGCCGGCCCACCCGTGGGTGGGCGTGCAGAAGGGCCTGCGGTTGCCTCTGGGTGTGCCTCCACGGCCGGTTCACCCGTGGTGGGCGTGCAGAACTATTTGCGTGATCCACTGGGTGTGCCGCCACGGCCGGCCCACCCGTGGGTGGGCGTGCAGAACTGTTTGCGTGTGCCTCTGGGTGTGCCGCCACGGCCGGCCCACCCGTGGGTGGGCGTGCAGAAGGGTTTGCGTTTGCCTCTGGGTGTGCCGCCACGGCCGGCCCACCCGTGAGTGGGCGTGCAGAACTGTTTGCGTGTGCCTCTGGGTGTGCCGCCACGGCCGGCCCACCCGTGAGTGGGCGTGCAGAAGGGCCTGCGGTTGCCTCTGGGTGTGCCGCCACGGCCTGCCCACCCGTGGGTGGGCGTGCAGAACTGTTTGCGTGTGCCTCTGGGTGTGCCGCCACGGCCGGCCCACCCGTGGGTGGGCGTGCAGAAGGGCCTGCGGTTGCCTCTGGGTGTGCCGCCACGGCCGACCCACCCGTGGGTGGGCGTGCAGAAGGGCCTGCGTTTGCCTCTGGGTGTGCCGCCACGGCCGGCTCACCCGTGGGTGGGCGTGCAGAAGTGCCTGCGTTTGCCTCTGGGTGTGCCGCCACGGCCGGCCCACCCGTGGGTGGGCGTGCAGAAGGGTTTGCGTTTGCCTCTGGGTGTGCCGCCACGGCCGGCCCACCCGTGGGTGGGCGTGCAGAACTGTTTGCGTGTGCCACTGGGTGTGCCGCCACGGCCGGCCCACCCGTGGGTGGGCGTGCAGAAGGGTTTGCGGTTGCCTCTGAGTGTGCCGCCACGGCCGGCCCACCCGTGGGTGGGCGTGCAGAACGGTTTGCGTGTGCCACTGGGTGTGCCGCCACGGCCGGCCCACCCGTGGGTGGGCGTGCAGAACTGTTTGCGTGTGCCTCTGGGTGTGCCGCCACGGCCGGCCCACCCGTGGTTGGGCGTGCAGAAGGGTTTGCGTTTGCCTCTGGGTGTGCCGCCACGGCCGGCCCACCCGTGAGTGGGCGTGCAGAACTGTTTGCGTGTGCCTCTGGGTGTGCCGCCACGGCCGGCCCACCCGTGAGTGGGCGTGCAGAAGGGCCTGCGGTTGCCTCTGGGTGTGCCGCCACGGCCTGCCCACCCGTGGGTGGGCGTGCAGAACTGTTTGCGTGTGCCTCTGGGTGTGCCGCTACGGCCGACCCATTCGTGGGTGGGTGTGCAGAAGGGCCTGCGGTTGCCTCTGGGTGTGCCGCCACGGCCGGCCCACCCGTGGGTGGGCGTGCAGAAGGGCCTGGGTTTGCCTCTGGGTGTGCCGCCTCTGCCGGCCCACCCGTGGGTGGGCGTGCAGAAGTGCCTGCGTTTGCCTCTGGGTGTGCCGCCACGGCCGGCCCACCCGTGGGTGGGCGTGCAGAAGGGTTTGCGTTTGCCTCTGGGTGTGCCGCCACGGCCGGCCCACCCGTGGGTGGGCGTGCAGAACTGTTTGCGTGTGCCACTGGGTGTGCCGCCACGGCCGGCCCACCCGTGGGTGGGCGTGCAAAACTCTGCGTGTGCCACTGGGTGTGCCGCCACGGCCGGCCCACCCGTGGGTGGGCGTGCAGAAGGGTTTGCGTTTGCCTCTGGGTGTGCCGCCACGGCCGGCCCACCCGTGGGTGGGCGTGCAGAAGTGCCTGCGTTTGCCTCTGGGTGTGCCGCCACGGCCGGCCCACCCGTGGGTGGGCGTGCAGAAGGGTTTGCGTTTGCCTCTGGGTGTGCCGCCACGGCCGGCCCACCCGTGGGTGGGCGTGCAGAACTGTTTGCGTGTGCCACTGGGTGTGCTGCCACGGCCGGCCCACCCGTGGGTGGGCGTGCAGAACTGTTTGCGTGTGCCACTGGGTGTGCCGCCACGGCCGGCCCACCCGTGGGTGGGCGTGCAGAACTCTTTGCGTGTGCCACTGGGTGTGCCGCCACGGCCGGCCCACCCGTGGGTGGGCGTGCAGAAGGGCCTGCGTGTTGCCTCTGGGTGTGCCGCCACGGCCGGCCCACCCGTGGGTGGGCGTGCAGAAGGGCCTAGGGTTGCCTCTGGGTGTGCCGCCACGGCCGGCCCACCCGTGGGTGGGCGTGCAGAAGGGTCCGCGTTTGGCTCTGGGTGTGCCGCCACGTCCGGCCCACCCGTGGGTGGGCGTGCAGAAGGGCCTGCGGTTGCCTCTGGGTGTGCCGCCACGGCCGGCCCACCCGTGGGTGGGCGTGCAGAAGGGTTTGCGTGTTGCCTCTGGGTGTGCCGCCACGGCCGGCCCACCCGTGGGTGGGCGTGCAGAACTGTTTGCGTGTGCCTCTGGGTGTGCCGCCACGGCCGGCCCACCCGTGGGTGGGCGTGCAGAACTGTTTGCGTGTGCCTCTGGGTGTGCCGCCACGGCCGGCCCACCCGTGGGTGGGCGTGCAGAACTGTTTGCGTGTGCCTCTGGGTGTGCCGCCACGGCCGGTCCAACCCGTGGGTGGGCGTGCAGAACTGTTTGCGTGATCCACTGGGTGTGCCGCCACGGCCGGCCAACCCGTGGGTGGGCGTGCAGAACTGTTTGCGTGATCCACTGGGTGTGCCGCCACTACCGGCCAACCCGTGGGTGGGCGTGCAGAACTGTTTGCGTGATCCACTGGGTGTGCCGCCACGGCTGGCCCACCCGTCGGTGGGCGTGCAGAAGTGCCTGCGGTTGCCTCTGGGTGTGCCGCCACGGCCGGCCCACCCGTGGGTGGGCGTGCAGAATAGCCGTCGGTTGCCTCTGGGTTTACAGCCACGGCCGGCCCACCCGTGGGTAGGCGTGCAGAACTGTTTGCGTGTGCCTCTGGGTGTGCCGCCACGGCCCGCCCACCCGTGGGTGGGCGTGCAGAAGGGCCTGCGTGAAGCTCTGTGTGTGCCGCCACGGCCGGCCCACCCGTGGGTGGGCGTGCAGAACTGTTTGCGTGTGCCACTGGGTGTGCCGCCACGGCCGGCCAACCCGTGGGTGGGCGTGCAGAATTGTTTGCGTGTGCCACTGGGTGTGCCGCCACGGCCGGCCCACCCGTGGGTGGGTGTGCAGAAGGGCCTGCGGTTGCCTCTGGGTGTGCCTCCACGGCCGGTTCACCCGTGGTGGGCGTGCAGAACTATTTGCGTGATCCACTGGGTGTGCCGCCACGGCCGGCCCACCCGTGGGTGGGCGTGCAGAACTGTTTGCGTGTGCCTCTGGGGGTGCCGCCACGGCCGGCCCACCCGTGGTTGGGCGTGCAGAAGGGTTTGCGTTTGCCTCTGGGTGTGCCGCCACGGCCGGCCCACCCGTGAGTGGGCGTGCAGAACTGTTTGCGTGTGCCTCTGGGTGTGCCGCCACGGCCGGCCCACCCGTGAGTGGGCGTGCAGAAGGGCCTGCGGTTGCCTCTGGGTGTGCCGCCACGGCCTGCCCACCCGTGGGTGGGCGTGCAGAACTGTTTGCGTGTGCCTCTGGGTGTGCCGCTACGGCCGGCCCACCCGTGGGTGGGTGTGCAGAAGGGCCTGCGGTTGCCTCTGGGTGTGCCGCCACGGCCGGCCCACCCGTGGGTGGGCGTGCAGAAGGGCCTGGGTTTGCCTCTGGGTGTGCCGCCACGGCCGGCCCACCCGTGGGTGGGCGTGCAGAAGTGCCTGCGTTTGCCTCTGGGTGTGCCGCCACGGCCGGCCCACCCGTGGGTGGGCGTGCAGAAGGGTTTGCGTTTGCCTCTGGGTGTGCCGCCACGGCCGGCCCACCCGTGGGTGGGCGTGCAGAACTGTTTGCGTGTGCCACTGGGTGTGCCGCCACGGCCGGCCCACCCGTGGGTGGGCGTGCAAAACTCTTTGCGTGTGCCACTGGGTGTGCCGCCACGGCCGGCCCACCCGTGGGTGGGCGTGCAGAAGGGTTTGCGTTTGCCTCTGGGTGTGCCGCCACGGCCGGCCCACCCGTGGGTGGGCGTGCAGAAGTGCCTGCGTTTGCCTCTGGGTGTGCCGCCACGGCCGGCCCACCCGTGGGTGGGCGTGCAGAAGGGTTTGCGTTTGCCTCTGGGTGTGCCGCCACGGCCGGCCCACCCGTGGGTGGGCGTGCAGAACAGTTTGCGTGTGCCACTGGGTGTGCCGCCACGGCCGGCCCACCCGTGGGTGGGCGTGCAGAACTGTTTGCGTGTGCCTCTGGGTGTGCCGCCACGGCCGGCCCACCCGTGGGTGGGCGTGCAGAACTCTTTGCGTGTGCCACTGGGTGTGCCGCCACGGCCGGCCCACCCGTGGGTGGGCGTGCAGAAGGGCCTGCGTGTGCCTCTGGGTGTGCCGCCACGGCCGGCCCACCCGTGGGTGGGCGTGCAGAAGAGCTTGCGTGTGCCACTAGGTGTGCCTCCACGGCCGGCCCACCCGTGGGTGGGCGTGCAGAAGGGCCTAGGGTTGCCTCTGGGTGTGCCGCCACGGCCGGCCCACCCGTGGGTGGGCGTGCAGAAGGGCCTGCGTTTGCCTCTGGGTGTGCCGCCACGTCCGGCCCACCCGTGGGTGGGCGTGCAGCAGGGACTGCGGTTGCCTCTGGGTGTGCCGCCTCTGCCGGCCCACCCGTGGGTGGGCGTGCAGAAGGGCCTGCGGTTGCCTCTGGGTGTGCCGCCACGGCCGGCCCACCCGTGGGTGGGCGTGCAGAACTGTTTGCGTGTGCCTCTGGGTGTGCCGCCACGGCCGGCCCACCCGTGGGTGGGCGTGCAGAAGGGCCTGCAGTTGCCTCTGGGTGTGCCACCACGGCCGGCCCACCCGCGGGTGGGCGTGCAGAACTGTTTGCGTGTGCCTCTGGTTGTGCCGCCACGGCCGGCCCACCCGTGGGTGGGCGTGCAGAAGTGCCTGCGTTTGCCTCTGGGTGTGCCGCCACGGCCGGCCCACCCGTGGGTGGGCGTGCAGAACTGTTTGCGTGTGCCTCTGGGTGTGCCGCTACGGCCGACCCATCCGTGGGTGGGCGTGCAGAAGGGCCTGCGGTTGTCTCTGGGTGTGCCGCCACGGCCGGCCCACCCGTGGGTGGGCGTGCAGAAGGGCCTGGGTTTGCCTCTGGGTGTGCCGCCTCTGCCGGCCCACCCGTGGGTGGGCGTGCAGAAGTGCCTGCGTTTGCCTCTGGGTGTGCCGCCACGGCCGGCCCACCCGTGGGTGGGCGTGCAGAAGGGTTTGCGTGTGCCTCTGGGTGTGCCGCCACGGCCGGCCCACCCGTGGGTGGGCGTGCAGAACTGTTTGCGTGTGCCACTGGGTGTGCCGCCACGGCCGGCCCACCCGTGGGTGGGCGTGCAGAACTGTCTGCGTGTGCCACTGGGTGTGCCGCCACGGCCGGCCCACCCGTGGGTGGGCGTGCAGAAGTGTTTGCGTGTGCCTCTGGGTGTGCCGCCACGGCCGGCCCACCCGTGGGTGGGCGTGCAGAAGGGCCTGCGTGTGCCTCTGGGTGTGCCGCCACGGCCGGCCCACCCGTGGGTGGGCGTGCAGAAGAGCTTTGCGTGTGCCTCTGGGTGTGCCGCCACGGCCGGCCCACCCGTGGAGTGGGCGTGCAGAAGGGCCTGCGTGTGCCTCTGGGTGTGCCGCCACGGCCGGCCCACCCGTGGGTGGGCGTGCAGAAGTGCCTGCGTTTGCCTCTGGGTGTGCCGCCACGGCCGGCCCACCCGTGGGTGGGCGTGCAGAACTGTTTGCGTGTGCCACTGGGTGTGCCGCCACGGCCGGCCCACCCGTGGGTGGGCGTGCAGAACTGTTTGCGTGTGCCTCTGGGTGTGCCGCCACGGCCGGCCCACCCGTGGGTGGGCGTGCAGAACTGTTTGCGTGTGCCTCTGGGTGTGCCGCCACGGCCGGTCAACCCGTGGGTGGGCGTGCAGAACTGTTTGCGTGATCCACTGGGTGTGCCGCCACGGCCGGCCAACCCGTGGGTAGGCGTGCAGAACTGTTTCCGTGATGCCACTGGGTGTGCCGCCACTACCGGCCAAACCGTGGGTGGGCGTGCAGAACTGTTTGCGTGATGCCACTGGGTGTGCCGCCACGGCTGGCCCACCCGTCGGTGGGCGTGCAGAAGTGTCTGCGTGTTGCCTCTGGGTGTGCCGCCACGGCCGGCCCACCCGTGGGTAGGCGTGCAGAATAGCCGTGCGGTTGCCTCTGGGTGTTACAGCCACGGCCGGCCCACCCGTGGGTAGGCGTGCAGAACTGTTTGCGTGTGCCTCTGGGTGTGCCGCCACGGCCCGCCCACCCGTGGGTGGGCGTGCAGAAGGGCCTGCGTGAAGCTCTGTGTGTGCCGCCACGGCCGGCCCACCCGTGGGTTGGCGTGCAGAACTGTTTGCGTGTGCCACTGGGTGTGCCGCCACGGCCGGCCCACCCGTGGGTGGGTGTGCAGAAGGGCCTGCGGTTGCCTCTGGGTGTGCCTCCACGGCCGGTTCACCCGTGGTGGGCGTGCAGAACTATTTGCGTGATCCACTGGGTGTGCCGCCACGGCCGGCCCACCCGTGGGTGGGCGTGCAGAACTGTTTGCGTGTGCCTCTGGGGGTGCCGCCACGGCCGGCCCACCCGTGGTTGGGCGTGCAGAAGGGTTTGCGTTTGCCTCTGGGTGTGCCGCCACGGCCGGCCCACCCGTGAGTGGGCGTGCAGAACTGTTTGCGTGTGCCTCTGGGTGTGCCGCCACGGCCGGCCCACCCGTGAGTGGGCGTGCAGAAGGGCCTGCGGTTGCCTCTGGGTGTGCCGCCACGGCCGGCCCACCCGTGGGTGGGCGTGCAGAACTGTTTGCGTGTGCCTCTGGGTGTGCCGCTACGGCCGGCCCACCCGTGGAGTGGGCGTGCAGAAGGGCCTGCGGTTGCCTCTGGGTGTGCCGCCACGGCCGGCCCACCCGTGGGTGGGCGTGCAGAAGTGCCTGCGTTTGCCTCTGGGTGTGCCGCCACGGCCGGCCCACCCGTGGAGTGGGCGTGCAGAAGGGTTTGCGTTTGCCTCTGGGTGTGCCGCCACGGCCGGCCCACCCGTGGGTGGGCGTGCAGAACAGTTTGCGTGTGCCACTGGGTGTGCTGCCACGGCCGGCCCACCCGTGGGTGGGCGTGCAGAAGCGTTTGCGTGTGCCACTGGGTGTGCCGCCACGGCCGGCCCACCCGTGGGTGGGCGTGCAGAAACTCTTTGCGTGTGCCTCTGGGTGTGCCGCCACGGCCGGCCCACCCGTGGGTGGGCGTGCAGAAGGGCCTGCGTGTGCCTCTGGGTGTGCCGCCACGGCCGGCCCACCCGTGGGTGGGCGTGCAGAAGAGCTTGCGTGTGCCACTGGGTGTGCCGCCACGGCCGGCCCACCCGTGGGTGGGCGTGCAGAAGAGCCTGCGGTTGCCTCTGGGTGTGCCGCCACGGCCGGCCCACCCGTGGGTGGGCGTGCAGAAGGGCCTGCGTGTGGCTCTGGGTGTGCCGCCACGGCCGGCCCACCCGTGGGTGGGCGTGCAGACAGGACTTGCGGTGTGCCTCTGGGTGTGCCGCCTCGGCCGGCCCACCCGTGGGTGGGCGTGCAGAAGTGCCTGCGTTTGCCTCTGGGTGTGCCGCCACGGCCGGCCCACCCGTGGAGTGGGCGTGCAGAAGTGCCTGCGTTTGCCTCTGGGTGTGCCGCCACGGCCGGCCCACCCGTGGGTGAGCGTGCAGAAGGGCCTGCAGTTGCCTCTGGGTGTGCCACCACGGCCGGCCCACCCGTGGGTGGGCGTGCAGAACTGTTTGCGTGTGCCTCTGGGTGTGCCGCCACGGCCGGCCCACCCGTGGGTGGGCGTGCAGAACGGTCTGCGTGTTGCCTCTGGGTGTGCCGCCACGGCCGGCCCACCCGTGGGTGGGCGTGCAGAAGGACCTGCGTTTGCCTCTGGGTGTGCCGCCACGGCCGGCCCACCCGTGGGTGGGCGTGCAGAAGGGTCTGCGTGTTGCCTCTGGGTGTGCCGCCACGGCCGGCCCACCCGTGGGTGGGCGTGCAGAACTGTTTGCGTGTGCCTCTGGGTGTGCCGCCACGGCCGGCCCACCCGTGGGTGGGTGTGCAGAAGGGCCTGCGTGTTGCCTCTGGGTGTGCCGCCACGGCCGGCCCACCCGTGGAGTGGGCGTGCAGAAGTGCCTGCGTTTGCCTCTGGGTGTGCCGCCACGGCCGGCCCACCCGTGGGTGGGCGTGCAGAAGGGTTTGCGGTTGCCTCTGGGTGTGCCGCCACGGCCGGCCCACCCGTGGGTGGGCGTGCAGAACTGTTTCCGTGTGCCACTGGGTGTGCCGCCACGGCCGGCCCACCCGTGGGTGGGCGTGCAGAACTCTTTGCATGTGCCACTGGGTGTGCCTCCACGGCCGGCCCATTCGTGGGTGGGCGTGCAAATCTCTTTGCGTGTGCCACTGGGTGTGCCGCCACGGCCGGCCCACCCGTGGGTGGGCGTGCAGAAGGGCCTGCGTGTGCCCTGGGTGTGCCGCCACGGCCGGCCCACCCGTGGGTGGGCGTGCAGAAGAGCTTGCGTGTGCCACTAGGTGTGCCGCCACGGCCGGCCCACCTGTGGGTGGGCGTGCAGAAGGGCCTGGGTTTGCCTCTGGGTGTGCCGCCACGGCCGGCCCACCCGTGGGTGGGCGTGCAGAACTGTTTGCGTGTGCCTCTGGGTGTGCCGCCACGGCCGGCCCACCCGTGAGTGGGCGTGCAGAAGGGCCTGCGGTTGCCTCTGGGTGTGCCGCCACGGCCTGCCCACCCGTGGGTGGGCGTGCAGAACTGTTTGCGTGTGCCTCTGGGTGTGCCGCCACGGCCGGCCCACCCGTGGGTGGGCGTGCAGAAGGGCCTGCGGTTGCCTCTGGGTGTGCCGCCACGGCCGGCCCACCCGTGGGTGGGCGTGCAGAAGTGCCTGCGTTTGCCTCTGGGTGTGCCGCCACGGCCGGCCCAGCCGTGGAGTGGGCGTGCAGAAGGGTTTGCGTTTGCCTCTGGGTGTGCCGCCACGGCCGGCCCACCCGTGGGTGGGCGTGCAGAACGGTTTGCGTGTTGCCTCTGGGTGTGCCGCCACGGCCGGCCCACCCGTGGGTGGGCGTGCAGAAGGCTTTGCGTGTGCCACTGGGTGTGCCGCCACGGCCGGCCCACCCGTGGGTGGGCGTGCAGAACTGCTTTGCGTGTGCCACTGGGTGTGCCGCCACGGCCGGCCCACCCGTGGGTGGGCGTGCAGAAGGGCCTGCGTGTGCCTCTGGGTGTGCCGCCACGGCCGGCCCACCCGTGGGTGGGCGTGCAGAAGAGCTGGCGTGTGCCACTGGGTGTGCCTCCACGGCCGGCCCACCCGTGGGTGGGGCGTGCAGAAGAGCCTAGGGTTGCCTCTGGGTGTGCCGCCACTGCCGGCCCACCGTGGGTGGGCGTGCAGAAGGGCCTGCGTTTGGCTCTGGGCGTGCCGCCACGTCCGGCCCACCCGTGGGTGGGCGTGCAGAAGGGACTGCGGTTGCCTCTGGGTGTGCCGCCTCTGCCGGCCCACCCGTGGGTGGGCGTGCAGAAGTGCCTGCGTTTGCCTCTGGGTGTGCCGCCACGGCCGGCCCACCCGTGGGTGGGCGTGCAGAACTGTTTGCGTGTGCCTCTGGGTGTGCCGCCACGGCCCGGCCCACCCGTGGGTGGGCGTGCAGAAGGGCCTGCATGTTGCCTCTGGGTGTGCCGCCACGGCCGGCCCACCCGTGGGTGGGCGTGCAGAACGGTTTGCGTTTGCCTCTGGGTGTGCCGCCACGGCCGGCCCACCCGTGGGTGGGCGTGCAGAACTGTTTGCGTGTGCCTCTGGGTGTGCCGCCACGGCCGGCCCACCCGTGGGTGGGCGTGCAGAAGGGCCTGCGGTTGCCTCTGGGTGTGCCGCCACGGCCGGCCCACCCGTGGAGTGGGCGTGCAGAAGGGCCTGCGGTTGCCTCTGGGTGTGCCGCCACGGCCGGCCCACCCGTGGGTGGGCGTGCAGAAGTGCCTGCGTGTGCCTCTGGGTGTGCCGCCACGGCGGCCCACCCGTGGGTGGGCGTGCAGAACTGTTTGCGTGTGCCACTGGGTGTGCCGCCACGGCCGGCCCACCCGTGGGTGGGCGTGCAGAACGGTTTGCGTGTGCCTCTGGGTGTGCCGCCACGGCCGGCCCACCCGTGGGTGGGCGTGCAGAAGCTGTTTGCGTGTGCCTCTGGGTGTGCCGCCACGGCCGGCCCACCCGTGGGTGGGCGTGCAGAACTGTTTGCGTGTGCCACTGGGTGTGCCGCCACGGCCGGCCCACCCGTGGGTGGGCGTGCAGAACTGTTTGCGTGTGCCACTGGGTGTGCCGCCACGGCCGGCCCACCCGTGGGTGGGCGTGCAGAAGGGTTTGCGTTTGCCTCTGGGTGTGCCGCCACGGCCGGCCCACCCGTGGGTGGGCGTGCAGAATAGCCTGCGTTTGCCTCTGGGTGTGCCGCCACGGCCGGCCCACCCGTGGAGTGGGCGTGCAGAACTGTTTGCGTGTGCCTCTGGGTGTGCCGCCACGGCCGGCCCACCCGTGGGTGGGCGTGCAGAACTGTTTGCGTGTGCCACTGGATGTGCCGCCACGGCCGGCCCACCCGTGGGTGGGCGTGCAGAAAGGTTTGCGTGTTGCCTCTGGGTGTGCCGCCACGGCCGGCCCACCCGTGGGTGGGCGTGCAGAACTGGTTTGCGTGTGCCACTGGGTGTGCCGCCACGGCCGGCCCACCCGTGGGTGGGCGTGCAGAACTGTTTGCGTGTGCCTCTGGTTGTGCCGCCACGGCCGGCCCACCCGTGGTTGGGCGTGCAGAAGGGTTTGCGTTTGCCTCTGGGTGTGCCGCCACGGCCGGCCCACCCGTGAGTGGGCGTGCAGAACTGTTTGCGTGTGCCTCTGGGTGTGCCGCCACGGCCGGCCCACCCGTGAGTGGGCGTGCAGAAGGGCCTGCGGTTGCCTCTGGGTGTGCCGCCACGGCCGGCCCACCCGTGGGTGGGCGTGCAGAACTGTTTGCGTGTGCCTCTGGGTGTGCCGCTACGGCCGACCCATCCGTGGAGTGGGTGTGCAGAAGGGCCTGCGGTTGCCTCTGGGTGTGCCGCCACGGCCGGCCCACCCGTGGGTGGGCGTGCAGAAGGGCCTGCGTGTTGCCTCTGGGTGTGCCGCCTCGGCCGGCCCACCCGTGGAGTGGGCGTGCAGAAGTGCTTGCGTTTGCCTCTGGGTGTGCCGCCACGGCCGGCCCACCCGTGGAGTGGGCGTGCAGAAGGGTTTGCGTGTTGCCTCTGGGTGTGCCGCCACGGCCGGCCCACCCGTGGAGTGGGCGTGCAGAACTGTTTGCGTGTGCCACTGGGTGTGCCGCCACGGCCGGCCCACCCGTGGGTGGGCGTGCAGAAGTGTTTGCGTGTGCCACTGGGTGTGCCGCCACGGCCGGCCCACCCGTGGGTGGGCGTGCAGAAGGGTTTGCGTGTGCCTCTGGGTGTGCCGCCACGGCCGGCCCACCCGTGGAGTGGGCGTGCAGAAGTGTCTGCGTTTGCCTCTGGGTGTGCCGCCACGGCCGGCCCACCCGTGGGTGGGCGTGCAGAACTGTTTGCGTGTGCCACTGGGTGTGCCGCCACGGCCGGCCCACCCGTGGGTGGGCGTGCAGAAAGGTTTGCGTGTTGCCTCTGGGTGTGCCGCCACGGCCGGCCCACCCGTGGAGTGGGCGTGCAGAAGGGCCTGCGGGTTGCCTCTGGGTGTGCCGCCACGGCCGGCCCACCCGTGGAGTGGGCGTGCAGAAGGGCCTGCGTTTGCCTCTGGGTGTGCCGCCACGTCCGGCCCACCCGTGGGTGGGCGTGCAGCAGGGACTGCGGTTGCCTCTGGGTGTGCCGCCACGGCCGGCCCACCCGTGGGTGGGCGTGCAGAAGGGCCTGCGGTTGCCTCTGGGTGTGCCGCCACGGCCGGCCCACCCGTGGGTGGGCGTGCAGAACTGTTTGCGTGTGCCTCTGGGTGTGCCGCCACGGCCGGCCCACCCGTGGAGTGGGCGTGCAGAAGGGCCTGCAGTTGCCTCTGGGTGTGCCGCCACGGCCGGCCCACCCGTGGGTGGGCGTGCAGAACTGTCTGCGTGTGCCTCTGGCTGTGCCGCCACGGCCGGCCCACCCGTGGGTGGGCGTGCAGAAGTGCCTGCGTTTGCCTCTGGGTGTGCCGCCACGGCCGGCCCACCCGTGGGTGGCGTGCAGAACTGTTTGCGTGTGCCACTGGATGTGCCGCCACGGCCGGCCCACCCGTGGGTGGGCGTGCAGAACTGTTTGCGTGTTGCCACTGGGTGTGCCGCCACGGCCGGCCCACCCGTGGGTGGGCGTGCAGAACGGTCTGCGTGTGCCTCTGGGTGTGCCGCCACGGCCGGCCCACCCGTGGAGTGGGCGTGCAGAAGGGCCTGCGTTTGCCTCTGGGTGTGCCGCCACGGCCGGCCCACCCGTGAGTGGGCGTGCAGAACTGTTTGCGTGTGCCTCTGGGTGTGCCGCCACGGCCGGCCCACCCGTGGAGTGGGCGTGCAGAACTGTTTGCGTGTGCCTCTGGGTGTGCCGCCACGGCCGGCCCACCCGTGGAGTGGGCGTGCAGAACTGTTTGCGTGTGCCTCTGGGTGTGCCGCCACGGCCGGCCCACCCGTGGGTGGGCGTGCAGAAGCTGTTTGCGTGATGCCACTGGGTGTGCCGCCACGGCCGGCCCACCCGTGGGTGGGCGTGCAGAACTGTTTGCGTGTGCCACTGGGTGTGCCGCCACGGCCGGCCCACCCGTGGGTGGGCGTGCAGAAGCTGTTTGCGTGTTGCCACTGGGTGTGCCGCCACGGCCGGCCCACCCGTGGGTGGGCGTGCAGAAGCTGTTTGCGTGTGCCTCTGGGTGTGCCGCCACGGCCGGCCCACCCGTGGGTGGGCGTGCAGAAGGGCCTGCGTGTTGCCTCTGGGTGTGCCGCCACGGCCGGCCCACCCGTGGGTGGGCGTGCAGAAGTGCCTGCGTTTGCCTCTGGGTGTGCCGCCACGGCCGGCCCACCCGTGGGTGGGCGTGCAGAACTGTTTGCGTGTGCCACTGGGTGTGCCGCCACGGCCGGCCCACCCGTGGAGTGGCGTGCAGAAGTGCTTGCGTGTGCCTCTGGGTGTGCCGCCACGGCCGGCCCACCCGTGGGTGGGCGTGCAGAACGGTTTGCGTGTTGCCACTGGGTGTGCCGCCACGGCCGGCCCACCCGTGGGTGGGCGTGCAGAAGTGTTTGCGTGTGCCACTGGGTGTGCCGCCACGGCCGGCCCACCCGTGGGTGGGCGTGCAGAAGGGCCTGCGGTTGCCTCTGGGTGTGCCGCCACGGCCGGCCCACCCGTGGGTGGGCGTGCAGAAGGGTTTGCGGTTGCCTCTGGGTGTGCCGCCACGGCCGGCCCACCCGTGGGTGGGCGTGCAGAAGGGCCTGCGTGTGCCACTGGGTGTGCCGCCACGGCCGGCCCACCCGTGGGTGGGCGTGCAGAAGAGCTTTGCGTGTGCCTCTGGGTGTGCCGCCACGGCCGGCCCACCCGTGGGTGGGCGTGCAGAAGCGGTTTGCGTGTTGCCTCTGGGTGTGCCGCCACGGCCGGCCCACCCGTGGGTGGGCGTGCAGAACTGTTTGCGTGTTGCCTCTGGGTGTGCCGCCACGGCCGGCCCACCCGTGGGTGGGCGTGCAGAAGAGTCCTGCGGTTGCCTCTGGGTGTGCCGCCACGGCCCGGCCCACCCGTGGGTGGGCGTGCAGAAGGGCCTGCGTGTTGCCTCTGGGTGTGCCGCCACGGCCGGCCCACCCGTGGGTGGGCGTGCAGAACTGTTTGCGTGTGCCTCTGGGTGTGCCGCCACGGCCGGCCCACCCGTGGGTGGGCGTGCAGAAGGGCCTGCGTGTGCCTCTGGGTGTGCCGCCACGGCCGGCCCACCCGTGGGTGGGCGTGCAGAAGGGCCTGCGTTTGCCTCTGGGTGTGCCGCCACGGCCGGCCCACCCGTGGGTGGGCGTGCAGAACTGTTTGCGTGTGCCACTGGGTGTGCCGCCACGGCCGGCCCACCCGTGGGTGGGCGTGCAGAACTGTTTGCGTGTGCCACTGGGTGTGCCGCCACGGCCGGCCCACCCGTGGGTGGGCGTGCAGAAGGGTTTGCGGTTGCCTCTGGGTGTGCCGCCACGGCCGGCCCACCCGTGGGTGGGCGTGCAGAAGGGCCTGCGGTTGCCTCTGGGTGTGCCGCCACGGCCGGCCCACCCGTGGGTGGGCGTGCAGAACTGTTTGCGTGTGCCACTGGATGTGCCGCCACGGCCGGCCCACCCGTGGGTGGGCGTGCAGAACTGTTTGCGTGTGCCACTGGGTGTGCCGCCACGGCCGGCCCACCCGTGGGTGGGCGTGCAGAACTGTTTGCGTGTGCCACTGGGTGTGCCGCCACGGCCGGCCCACCCGTGGAGTGGGCGTGCAGAAGGGTTTGCGGTTGCCTCTGGGTGTGCCGCCACGGCCGGCCCACCCGTGGGTGGGCGTGCAGAAGGGCCTGCGGTTGCCTCTGGGTGTGCCGCCACGGCCGGCCCACCCGTGGGTGGGCGTGCAGAAGGGCCTGCGTGTTGCCTCTGGGTGTGCCGCCACGGCCGGCCCACCCGTGGGTGGGCGTGCAGAAGTGTTTGCGGTTGCCTCTGGGTGTGCCGCCACGGCCGGCCCACCCATGGGTGGGCGTGCAGAAAGGCCTGCGTGTGGCCTCTGGGTGTGCCGCCACGGCCGGCCCACCCGTGGGTGGGCGTGCAGAAGTGCCTGCGTTTGCCTCTGGGTGTGCCGCCACGGCCGGCCCACCCGTGGGTGGGCGTGCAGAAGGGTTTGCGGTTGCCTCTGGGTGTGCCGCCACGGCCGGCCCACCCGTGGGTGGGCGTGCAGAACGGTTTGCGTGTGCCACTGGGTGTGCCGCCACGGCCGGCCCACCCGTGGGTGGGCGTGCAGAAGGGTTTGCGGTTGCCTCTGGGTGTGCCGCCACGGCCGGCCCACCCGTGGGTGGGCGTGCAGAACGGTTTGCGTGTGCCACTGGGTGTGCCGCCACGGCCGGCCCACCCGTGGGTGGGCGTGCAGAACTGTTTGCGTGTGCCACTGGGTGTGCCGCCACGGCCGGCCCACCCGTGGGTGGGCGTGCAGAAGGGTTTGCGGTTGCCTCTGGGTGTGCCGCCACGGCCGGCCCACCCGTGGGTGGGCGTGCAGAAGGGCCTGCGGTTGCCTCTGGGTGTGCCGCCACGGCCGGCCCACCCGTGGGTGGGCGTGCAGAAGGGCTTGCGGTTGCCTCTGGGCGTGCCGCCACGGCCTGCCCACCCGTGGGTGGGCGTGCAGAACTTTTTGCGTGTGCCTCTGGGTGTGCCGCTACGGCCGGCCCATTCGTGGGTGGGTGTGCAGAAGGGCCTGCGGTTGCCCCTGGGTGTGCCGCCACGGCCGGCCCACCCGTGGGTGGGTGTGCAGAAGGGCCCGCGTGTGGCTCTGGATGTGCCGCCACGGCCGGCCCACCCGTGGGTGGGCGTGCAGAAGGGCCTGGGGTTGCCTCTGGGTGTGCCGCCACGGCCGGCCCACCCGTGGGTGGGCGTGTAGAAGTGCCTGCGTTTGCCTCTGGATGTGCCGCAACGGCCGGCCCACCCATGGGTGGGCGTGCAGAAGGGTTTGCGGTTTCCTCTGGGTGTGCCGCCACGGCCGGCCCACCCATGGGTGGGCGTGCAGAAGGGCCCGCGTGTGGCTCTGGATGTGCCGCCACGGCCGGCCCACCCGTGGGTGGGCGTGCAAAATTCTTGGCGTGTGCCACTGGGTGTGCCGCCACGGCCGGCCCACCCGTGGGTGGGCGTGCAGAAGGGCCTGCGTGTGCCCCTGGGTGTGCCGCCACGGCCGGCCCACCCGTGGGTGGGCGTGCAGAACTGTTTGCGTGTGCCACTGGGTGTGCCGCCACGGCCGGCCCACCCGTGGGTGGGCGTGCAGAAGGGCCTGGGGTTGCCTCTGGGTGTGCCGCCACGGCCGGCCCACCCGTGGGTGGGCGTGCAGAAGGGCCTGCGTGTTGCCTCTGGGTGTGCCGCCACGGCCGGCCCACCCGTGGGTGGGCGTGCAGAACTGTTTGCGTGTGCCACTGGGTGTGCCGCCACGGCCGGCCCACCCGTGGAGTGGGCGTGCAGAAGGGCCTGCGGTTGCCTCTGGGTGTGCCGCCACGGCCGGCCCACCCGTGGGTGGGCGTGCAGAAGGGCCTGCGTGTGCCTCTGGGTGTGCCGCCACGGCCGGCCCACCCGTGGGTGGGCGTGCAGAAGTGTTTGCGTGTGCCTCTGGGTGTGCCGCCACGGCCGGCCCACCCGTGGGTGGGCGTGCAGAACGGTTTGCGTGTTGCCTCTGGGTGTGCCGCCACGGCCGGCCCACCCGTGGGTGGGCGTGCAGAAGCTGTCTGCGTGTGCCTCTGGGTGTGCCGCCACGGCCGGCCCACCCGTGGGTGGGCGTGCAGAAGGGTTTGCGTGTTGCCTCTGGGTGTGCCGCCACGGCCGGCCCACCCGTGGGTGGGCGTGCAGAACTGTTTGCGTGTTGCCTCTGGGTGTGCCGCCACGGCCGGCCCACCCGTGGGTGGGCGTGCAGAAGGGCCTGCGGTGTGCCTCTGGGTGTGCCGCCACGGCCGGCCCACCCGTGGGTGGGCGTGCAGAACTGTTTGCGTGTGCCTCTGGGTGTGCCGCCACGGCCGGCCCACCCGTGGGTGGGCGTGCAGAAGGGCTTGCGTGTGCCTCTGGGTGTGCCGCCACGGCCGGCCCACCCGTGGGTGGGCGTGCAGAAGGGTTTGCGTGTTGCCTCTGGGTGTGCCGCCACGGCCGGCCCACCCATGGGTGGGCGTGCAGAAGGGCCCGCGTGTGGCTCTGGGTGTGCCGCCACGGCCGGCCCACCCGTGGGTGGGCGTGCAGAAGTGCCTGCGTTTGCCTCTGGGTGTGCCGCCACGGCTGGCCCACCCGTGGGTGGGCGTGCAGAACTGTTTGCGTGTGCCACTGGGTGTGCCGCCACGGCCGGCCCACCCGTGGGTGGGCGTGCAGAACTGTTTGCGTGTGCCACTGGGTGTGCCGCCACGGCCGGCCCACCCGTGGGTGAGCGTGCAGAAGGGTTTGCGGTTGCCTCTGGGTGTGCCGCCACGGCCGGCCCACCCGTGGGTGGGCGTGCAGAAGGGCCTGCGGTTGCCTCTGGGTGTGCCGCCACGGCCGGCCCACCCGTGGGTGGGCGTGCAGAACTGTTTGCGTGTGCCACTGGGTGTGCCGCCACGGCCGGCCCACCCGTGGGTGGGCGTGCAGAACTGTTTGCGTGTGCCACTGGGTGTGCCGCCACGGCCGGCCCACCCGTGGGTGGGCGTGCAGAACTGTTTGCGTGTGCCACTGGGTGTGCCGCCACGGCCGGCCCACCCGTGGGTGGGCGTGCAGAAGGGTTTGCGGTTGCCTCTGGGTGTGCCGCCACGGCCGGCCCACCCGTGGGTGGGCGTGCAGAAGGGCCTGCGTGTTGCCTCTGGGTGTGCCGCCACGGCCGGCCCACCCGTGTGTGGGCGTGCAGAACGGCCTGCGTGTGCCCCTGGGTGTGCCGCCACGGCCGGCCCACCCGTGGGTGGGCGTGCAGAAAGTGTCTGCGGTTGCCTCTGGGTGTGCCGCTACGGCCGGCCCACCCGTGGGTGGGCGTGCAGAAGGGCCTGCGTGTGGCTCTGAGTGTGCCGCCACGGCCGGCCCACCCGTGGGTGGGCGTGCAGAAGTGTTTGCGTGTTGCCTCTGGGTGTGCCGCCACGGCCGGCCCACCCGTGGAGTGGGCGTGCAGAAGGGTTTGCGTTTGCCTCTGGGTGTGCCGCCACGGCCGGCCCACCCGTGGGTGGGCGTGCAGAACGGTTTGCGTGTGCCACTGGGTGTGCCGCCACGGCCGGCCCACCCGTGGGTGGGCGTGCAGAAGGGTTTGCGGTTGCCTCTGGGTGTGCCGCCACGGCCGGCCCACCCGTGGGTGGGCGTGCAGAACGGTTTGCGTGTGCCACTGGGTGTGCCGCCACGGCCGGCCCACCCGTGGGTGGGCGTGCAGAACTGTTTGCGTGTGCCTCTGGGTGTGCCGCCACGGCCGGCCCACCCGTGGGTGGGCGTGCAGAAGGGTTTGCGGTTGCCTCTGGGTGTGCCGCCACGGCCGGCCCACCCGTGGGTGGGCGTGCAGAAGGGCCTGCGGTTGCCTCTGGGTGTGCCGCCACGGCCGGCCCACCCGTGGGTGGGCGTGCAGAAGAGCTTGCGGTTGCCTCTGGGCGTGCCGCCACGGCCTGCCCACCCGTGGGTGGGCGTGCAGAACTGTTTGCGTGTGCCTCTGGGTGTGCCGCTACGGCCGGCCCATTCGTGGGTGGGTGTGCAGAAGGGCCTGCGGTTGCCCCTGGGTGTGCCGCCACGGCCGGCCCACCCGTGGGTGGGTGTGCAGAAGGGCCTGCGTGTGGCTCTGGATGTGCCGCCACGGCCGGCCCACCCGTGGGTGGGCGTGCAGAAGGGCCTGGGGTTGCCTCTGGGTGTGCCGCCACGGCCGGCCCACCCGTGGGTGGGCGTGTAGAAGTGCCTGCGTTTGCCTCTGGATGTGCCGCAACGGCCGGCCCACCCATGGGTGGGCGTGCAGAAGGGTTTGCGGTTTCCTCTGGGTGTGCCGCCACGGCCGGCCCACCCATGGGTGAGGCGTGCAGAAGGGCCGCGTGTGGCTCTGGATGTGCCGCCACGGCCGGCCCACCCGTGGGTGGGCGTGCAAAATTCTTGGCGTGTGCCACTGGGTGTGCCGCCACGGCCGGCCCACCCGTGGGTGGGCGTGCAGAAGGGCCTGCGTGTGCCCCTGGGTGTGCCGCCACGGCCGGCCCACCCGTGGGTGGGCGTGCAGAACTGTTTGCGTGTGCCACTAGGTGTGCCGCCACGGCCGGCCCACCCGTGGGTGGGCGTGCAGAAGGGCCTGGGGTTGCCTCTGGGTGTGCCGCCACGGCCGGCCCACCCGTGGGTGGGCGTGCAGAAGGGCCTGCGGTTGCCTCTGGGTGTGCCGCCACGGCCGGCCCACCCGTGGGTGGGCGTGCAGAACTGTTTGCGTGTGCCACTGGATGTGCCGCCACGGCCGGCCCACCCGTGGGTGGGCGTGCAGAAGGGTTTGCGGTTGCCTCTGGGTGTGCCGCCACGGCCGGCCCACCCATGGGTGGGCGTGCAGAAGGGCCTGCGTGTGGCTCTGGGTGTGCCGCCACGGCCGGCCCACCCGTGGGTGGGCGTGCAGAAGGGCCTGCGGTTGCCTCTGGGTGTGCCGCCTCTGCCGGCCCACCCGTGGGTGGGCGTGCAGAAGGGCCTGGGGTTGCCTCTGGGTGTGCCGCCACGGCCGGCCCACCCGTCGGTGGGCGTGCAGAAGTGCCTGCGTTTGCCTCTGGGTGTGCCGCCACGGCCGGCCCACCCGTGGGTGGGCGTGCAGAACTGTTTGCGTGTGCCACTGGATGTGCCGCCACGGCCGGCCCACCCGTGGGTGGGCGTGCAGAAGGGTTTGCGGTTGACTCTGGGTGTGCCGCCACGGCCGGCCCACCCGTGGGTGGGCGTGCAGAACGGTTTGCGTGTGCCACTGGGTGTGCCGCCACGGCCGGCCCACCCGTGGGTGGGCGTGCAGAACTGTTTGCGTGTGCCACTGGGTGTGCCGCCACGGCCGGCCCACCCGTGGGTGGGCGTGCAGAAGGGCCTGCGGTTGCCTCTGGGTGTGCCGCCACGGCCGGCCCACCCGTGGGTGGGCGTGCAGAAGGGCCTGCGTTTGCCTCTGGGTGTGCCGCCACGGCCGGCCCACCCGTGGGTGGGCGTGCAGAAGGGCCTGCGTGTTGCCTCTGGGTGTGCCGCCACGGCCGGCCCACCCGTGGGTGGGCGTGCAGAAGGGCCTGCGGTTGCCTCTGGGTGTGCCGCCACGGCAGGCCCACCCGTGGAGTGGGCGTGCAGAAGTGCCTGCGTGTTGCCTCTGGGTGTGCCGCCACGGCCGGCCCACCCGTGGGTGGGCGTGCAGAAGGGTTTGCGGTTGCCTCTGGGTGTGCCGCCACGGCCGGCCCACCCGTGGGTGGGCGTGCAGAACTGTTTCCGTGTGCCACTGGGTGTGCCGCCACGGCCGGCCCACCCGTGGGTGGGCGTGCAGAACTCTTTGCATGTGCCACTGGGTGTGCCGCCACGGCCGGCCCACCCGTGGGTGGGCGTGCAGAACTGTTTCCGTGTGCCACTGGGTGTGCCGCCACGGCCGGCCCACCCGTGGGTGGGCGTGCAGAAGGGCCTGCGTGTGCCCTGGGTGTGCCGCCACGGCCGGCCCACCCGTGGGTGGGCGTGCAGAAGAGCTTGCGTGTGCCACTAGGTGTGCCGCCACGGCCGGCCCACCTGTGGGTGGGCGTGCAGAAGGGCCTGGGTTTGCCTCTGGGTGTGCCGCCACGGCCGGCCCACCCGTGGGTGGGCGTGCAGAACTGTTTCCGTGTGCCACTGGATGTGCCGCCACGGCCGGCCCACCCGTGGGTGGGCGTGCAGAAGGGTTTGCGGTTGCCTCTGGGTGTGCCGCCACGGCCGGCCCACCCGTGGGTGGGCGTGCAGAAGGGTTTGCGGTTGCCTCTGGGTGTGCCGCCACGGCCGGCCCACCCGTGGGTGGGCGTGCAGAACTGTTTGCGTGTGCCACTGGATGTGCCGCCACGGCCGGCCCACCTGTGGGTGGGCGTGCAGAACTGTTTGCGTGTGCCACTGGGTGTGCCGCCACGGCCGGCCCACCCGTGGGTGGGCGTGCAGAAGGGTTTGCGTTTGCCTCTGGGTGTGCCGCCACGGCCGGCCCACCC